>JAYJMF010000002.1:3579026-3592992 GCA_036873715.1 Salvia sclarea | reverse complement strand
TATATATATATATATATATATATATATATAAGAGGTAGGGTTAGAATAAAAAACCCACTTAAAATAGAAAATGAGAACATATAAGAACCATTGATTAATTGGGATTTGATGGTGCAGATTAAATTTGGTTGCATTCCACAAATTATGGAATTGAAATGCACATATAGCTGATTTTTAGGGATTATAAAACTGTATTTATATTTTCCATAATAATGAATAATGAATCACTTGCAGTTTTTTTTCTCTAATTCGTGCAATGCAATATACTGTTGCTATTAATAAAAAAATGATTAATAGGTGCATTAGGAAATTGTGCAATTATAATTCCGAATGCAATAAAATAACTACTATAATCATTACAATTTTTTTTTATTTGGTGCAATGCAATTCTTATTCATGGAAGCTCTATCATACTACTGTAATTAATAAAAAAAAATAACGAAAAATATACATTTACAGTTTTTTGGACACAAAATTAGTGTATATTGATAGTTTGAATTTAGTGCGATTGGAATTTGGTGCAATTCTAATTTAGAATTTGGTACAGTGCAATTATAATTTTGAATGCTTTAAAAAATAAAAATCATAAGTTTTAAAATTAAATGATGACAAGTTAGGAGGTTGGTGGCGGTTATGAAAAGATTCAAAATTACAAAATAAATCATTGCATATTAAAAATATAAAACACGTAAATACATAATTGTTAATCATAATTGTGCACTAACAAAAAATGGATGGATAGGATTAGTATTAACTTTTTATAATAGTCTAAGTTTTTATTTGATCCTAATCCTATATATACATATATATGTATATATATATGGGTTGGTTATATGGAAAACCACCCTTAAAATGGAGAACGGAGAACACATGTATTTAACGTAGAAACCAGGTGTATTTTCAGTGTAAATGACCTGCACGGGAAAAAAACTAAAAAAACGCCCCCTCTAGGATTCGAACTCAGACATGCATTTATCAACCAAAGGAGATGCATCCACCGTTGATTTAATGATCTAAGGGCTGAAAATGGTTCTCCATTCTTCATATAAAATGAGGTTCTCATTTGAACCTCTTCATATATATATATATATATATGAAGAAATTCATATAAAATTCTTAGTGAACCAATCTTGAAGATCCACGAGAACTTATCATTTTGTTAAATAGATTCATCATTTGAGTTCGAATTACCTGGGGTTCGAAAATCCATTTATTAGGGCAATTAGTGAATAATAACCTTTGTCTATTAGTGCAACTGCAATGTATATATTCTCTATAGTTTAGGGGGTGTCTTCTGTAAAACTTGACACGTTAGAATTTGTCAGACCAGCTACTTTCCGAATCCAAATTATTACAGTGTCTTACAAATTTAAATCCGTTAAATTTTTGTGTAAAATTGATGATGCTACAGTATTTGGGGTCCATTCTTTTACAATTTCTGTTTGTACATATATTCGGCCATTCATATCTAGTATATGAAGAAATAATATTACCAAATTGGTTGTGAGTCATCATCATTTAATCGCGGTAGGTGAGCCCATTACAGTATATAATCACCTCCTCACTTTTCTCCTTTGTCTCTTAAACATAATTCCACCACAACCACAACCACAACCACCGCCACCCACGCGGCCAACTAAATTTTCTTCAAAAAAAGAAAAAAAAAAAAACCTAGATTTCAATTATCATCAGATCAGGAGAGAATTAATTAGAGTTACAGATATGAAAATCGAGGTGAAGGACTCGACGCTGGTGCGGCCTTCGGCGGCGACGCCGGCGGTCAACCTATGGAACTCGAACGTTGACTTGGTGGTCCCCAATTTCCACACCCCAAGCGTCTACTTCTACCGGCCGACCGGCGCCGCCGACTTCTTCGACACGGCGGCGATGAAGGCGGCGCTGGGGCGCGCGCTGGTGCCGTTCTACCCCATGGCCGGGAGGCTGAAGAGAGACGAGGACGGACGGATTGAGATCGACTGCAACGCAGAGGGCGTGCTCTTTGTGGAGGCCCAGTCCGACGGAGCAGTCGACGATTACGGCGATTTCGCCCCCACGTTGGACCTCCGCCGCCTCATTCCGGCGGTAGATTATTCTCAGGGAATATCGGCTTATCCGCTTCTTGTGTTGCAGGTGCGTTATTGGTAATGCTGTCGTTTTCTGCTATTTTCATTTAATCACTATATTTTGGAGTACTTTAATTCACTACTAGTACTCTTAATTTACGATAAATCATGTGCGCGTTAGTTATTCCGTGACAAATATTTTTGGAATAGTATTAAGATTCTTTTAATGTTTTTTCTCTTTTCTGAGAAATTGTTGGAGAGTTGATGATGATAAATGATAGACATATATAACTCCAATAGAAAAGGTTTTTAGAAATAGAGTGTTCTTTCCTTCCAAAAAATAAAATAAAAATAGAGTATTCTTTAGGAGAAAACTATGAAGTAATATAATAATTCTTGTTGGTTTCTGGTTTAATGAGACACTTTTGTGTATATCTATTTTGATACCGATAAAATTTCCCACTTTAGATCTTTACTAGATTTGGGTTATACTATACTATACTATACTAATTAATTCATTCATTTTTTATGCGTAGAAGTTTCCCAACAAAAATAAATGCTTTAATAAAAGGGCAAATATAAAATTAAATCTTAAACTAGGTAATTTGAATAAAAAATATTTTGAATTTTCAATAATATTAATAAAAGATTAAACTATTGATATTGTATCAAATATATTTTTATTACCAATTTTTTATTTATAAAAAGCTGACTAGGATGTTGAATGATTATATTCACATTTTAGTTGTTCAATGAAAGGTGGAGATATGTTACTTAATATTTCTGAAAACGATGTTGAACGATTATATTCACAATTTAGTTGTTCAGTGAAAGTTTGAATCTATAAACATCTCATTCAATGTCAACAGGCTAGCAGAGTATGTAATTAAAGATTTATTATGTCAATTAATAGTCCTTTTTGGAAATTGGAAATATGTTTTGCTCCATAAATTTATTACTAATTGGGATTGTATTACCCATTGTGAGAGTTGCTACTATATATGGCACAATTTAACTCTATATATATCCAGCTGTGCTACAATATTTTCTTTAAGCTATATTTAATATTTTTGGAAGGATAAAAATAAATTTAAGAGGTAGTTATGGCGTACATGTCAGGCACAAGTAGAATGATACACCAACATAGTGGTATATACATAACAGTTAAAATTAATCAAAGTTGCGTGTTTATTCAATTTAGTGAGTTAAAATCAATCAGCTGTACATCGAAGTCACCAACATTCGACAACAAGATCCCACTCGAAAACGCCCCGATTTTTCAATGGTGTTTGAATTTCTATCATACTCTGTTGGAACACAATGCATAGTTGAATAATTATTCGATAATAGAAGCTGTGACATAGTTTTTGGTAATAGAAAACGCTAATTCGAAGTTGTTTACATACAGGTGACATTTTTCAAATGCGGCGGAGTTTCGTTAGGCGTGGGAATGCAGCACCATGTGGCCGACGGATTTTCTGGGCTTCACTTCATCAACGCATGGTCTGATATGGCTCGAGGGCTCGACATCACCCTCCCGCCATTCATTGACCGGACCCTTCTCCGGGCCCGTGATCCCCCTCAGCCGCAATTCAAGCACATCGAGTACCAACCCCCACCGGCCATGAAAACTTACGGCGTCGATGAAACCGTAGTTTCCATTTTCAAGCTAACTCGCGATCTACTCAATACTCTCAAAGCCAAGTCCAAGGAGGATGGTAACACAGTCACTTATAGCTCCTACGAGATGCTATCGGGGCACATATGGCGCTGCGCCTGCTTGGCAAGGGGCCTGCCCGAAGACCAAGACACGAAGCTATACATTGCTACGGACGGGAGGTCTAGGCTCCAGCCCCCGCTCCCGCCGGGCTACTTTGGCAACGTGATCTTCACGGCCACGCCCATGGCAGTGGCCGGTGAGCTGGAGTCTAAACCTGTGTGGTATGGTGCTAGTAAGATCCATGACGCGCTGGCCCGAATGGACAACGAGTACTTGAGGTCCGCTCTCGACTACTTGGAGCTCCAGCCCGATCTCAAGGCGCTCGTTCGAGGGGCACACACGTTTAGGTGCCCCAATCTTGGAATAACGAGCTGGGTGAGGCTCCCAATCCACGATGCCGATTTTGGCTGGGGGAGGCCGATCTTTATGGGGCCAGGCGGCATAGCCTACGAGGGCCTGAGCTTCGTGCTGCCTAGCCCGGACAATGACGGGAGCCTATCGGTCGCGATATCCCTGCAGGCAGAGCATATGAAGGTCTTTGAGAAGCTTCTCTATGAGATTTGAGTTATGCCAACTTTCCAATTTGCCCCGTGTGTTTGCAGGGGTGTTTTTGCACATTGTTCGTTTTTTCCCTCAGCAACATGTCTCAAGATATGCTAATCTATATGGATTTTGATGCATTTCTTGCATTTATTAATTAATGTCTACAAAATTGTATGGTGTTTGTTTTTCCATCAGCCACTTGGTATTTTTGATTTCTGGCTTGGCAATTTCGGATCCCGACAATACGAAAGGTATTGTAACACGATAATAAATGGAGGTGTATTATTAATCGATCGAGTCTATCCTCTCAATGGGGTCACATTAATTTCGAGTAGGCCATGGTTCTCAGTAGAATGAACAATATTAATAGCGTCTCCAATTTATTTGTGATACATTCTTTTGCCAAAAGATGAATTAGCTTATCGAAATTATTCTATTTCTTGTTTGTGGACCATATATAATCATATATTAGAAGAACCGCTAGGGGGTCTGGACCATTTATTTATGAGATGTAGTAATCATATATTACAATAATTGGCCAAATTAAATTAATGGTGTGAAAAAATTTAAGAAATAGAAAATAAACATTGATTTAGAAAGCAATGTGGAGTAGAAGGTGTGAGAAAAATAAGAATGAAGAGATTAAGTAAAATAGAAATGGAGAGATTATACGATGGATAATGAGTCTAAAGACTGTGGTGGCTCCAATCAACATTGAAATATAGAATTACATGATTTTATCCCTAGTTTGAAATTTTAATTATAGGAGTTCCTTTTCCTTGAGGGATACCTAAATGTTGCAATTTTTTTATATAAGAGGGGGTTTAAAAAGATCAAACCTCACATTTTCCTACCCACTAAAGAAAACAAAAATAAGAGAGTTTTTGGTTTTAAGTAGGATAGTTGACATATTGACCTAAGGTATATCACAAAAACTGTTAGAAAATTCACTTTAAAAGTGTCATCTATATTGAAGCAAAGTCACATTTTTTATCTTGTAATTAGAAAACTATATCATTTATATTAAAAGTTCACATAACATGTAGACGTCCCGTGAGAATGAACCTCTCGTGAACTTAAGGTGTATTTCTTGTGATAATTCTAATAAAAGAAATTTTACATATAACTAGCGACGGAATAACGATGTTATTTTTTAACACTACCAGAAAATTAGTGTTGTCTAAATCTCATTCCATTATCTTTGAAGACAACCGATTTCATCCCTGATGTATAATTCTAATCGTAGAATTTATAAGTTGAGTACGATTGATATCACATGAGATTCTCTATGTCATTTTCTGTGTCCAACTTTCATTTCTTTTTCTTCTAGTTTTTAGGTATTTTTATTCAATTTTAATTTATTATGCTTTAAGGATTATTTAAAGATGATTAATTAGGGTTCATCAATCCATATTAGAGTTTATAATATTCTAAAATTATGATATACTACTATAATATATTTTTAAAATTATAATTTTTATGTGGCATTGGAAACTCGTTCACGAGAGAAAAGCAGCATGGAGTGATTCAAAGTAGACGACGAGTTGTTTGCAAAAGTTGAGACGGGATGGATTGTGTGTGATATTAATGCAACTTTCTTTCATAATCCAAAAGTAATTGGAGCAGCTAGGGATGTTCATAAGAGATGCGATTCATTAAAAGGGTGATGTGCTGTTGCATCATCAACTCTAATAACCAACACAATCTCTCTTTCCTCTGTTTCTTCAATTATCTGCTCTATCTTGTTTTTTATATCGATGAAACAAGATACTAGATTCCAATTAATATGATAAGAAAACAATCAGAACTGGGCACCCATCTTCACTTTCAGCAATTCTAAACTATCAAATCAACAGACAAATCATCAACCAAATATATATTACTCCATCAACAAACGCAAAGGAAAAAACCAGAGAAGAAGGATTAAACAAACGCAAAATATGGGAAGAAGCTGAAAGCAAGAATGACGACGGAGAAAGCGAAGAAGCCAGGCCTATACGAGGCGGCAGCGTTCTTATCGCCCGGGCGCCGGTGAACGACGTTGGCGCCGCCGTACGCACCTTTACCTTTCTGCCCCTTAGCGGTCATGCTGATCTCCTCTGCCGCCGCGAGCTTTCTTGCTTGATCAGAATCTGTGTGGAGGGCCGCCTCATTTTCAAGATCCAAAAACTATACTAAAAATCATTCAAGTGATGGACAAGTTTCTCACCATATTTTTGTTCCAACGAGAATTTCTCCAATAAATCTGTGCTCCTTATCACCTCAGTATCTTGATGAGCAAAAGTTGTGAGGAAACTAGCTGTGCATAAGAGGATTAACATCCAACCGAAACACTTCATCTCTCTCATTGCTTGATCACTCATGATTATCATATAGATGAAGAGAGTTATATAGACAAGCCGACCACTTTTTCTTGTCTGAAAATTTGAAAATGATGTTTCACTGATGGCCTGAAAAAGTGGCTTTCTTTTATTTCTCGATTGAAATCAATATAATTACTTAATAATATTATATATTGAGATTAATAGGAATGATATAATTAGCAACAAGGTTTTGTAATTAGACATACTATGTGACGAAGTTACATTAATCCATGCACGCCCGATTATGCATGTCCTGTGAGATAAATGCACATACAGTATATATTTATATTATTTACGATCAATATTACCCCTTTTCTTTAAGATAGTGAATTGAGAATAAAGTTTTGAAATAGCATATGTAGGATCCCTTTATAGTCTTAGTAGGACCTTAGTGAAAAAAAATAAGTGACAAGCAAGAAATGGGCATTTGCTTCTGCAGGACACCCTGGAATCTTCTTTCTTTTGTCTATCAAATTACAGCTGGAAAATATATATAATATGACCCAACATTTAGGTTTTAGATTAGTGGTCCAGCATATTTATACTCGAAGCAGCTTGAGGTTGAACTCAACTTTTACAGGGATTTTCTGTTATGTTTTCCTATTCCATTTCGTCTTTAGTTATTATCAATGAACAGGGATCGATTTTCTGTTACGTTTTCCTATTGCATTTCGTATTAAATTATTATCAGTGAGCGCCTGCATGTGTGTTTGAATTTCTCATAGGCAGAACGAGAACGTGTATTGCTGCAATTGGACAAGAGTTGAGTATAATTATTGTTCATGTTGTTTGCCAGTGTGTATATGTCGAGCTTGTTGTAAATAATTCGAGTTGAATATTTGAATTTTTGTTTTCTATTAAGTTCTAAACTTATGAGACCAAACAAGATTGTTCATCGAGATTGTTGTAAATAATTCGAGTTGAATATTTGAATTTTTGTTTTCTATTAAGTTCTAAACTTACTAGACCAAACAAGTTGTTGAACAATCTCGAGATGGATCTCGAATATTAATTAATTCTACTTTTACTTTTTTTTCAGCTTAACAATGCTTGGAGAATAAACTAAGCATGATTTATTATTTGTATTAAGAGAATTGTTGTTTGCCAACAAGATATGTTTAAAGGGCATTGATATATTTTAAAAACGATTCGGGGACAAACTTTATTTTTGGTGTCGCAACCAAACATAGATTTAAAGGTTAGACCAAACAATACATTACCAATTACTAATAAATATATAATAGAAGAGTGATTCATGTGAAATATGAGAAGTAAAGTTGTGACCAAATTCTCCAATTACCTGAATTGATCATTTAAACAGAATGAGATTCTTAGACTTTTCTTTTTAATGCTGATCTCGAACCACACTCATCAAATCGGAAATCTATCTAAACCCCACATTAAAGTCGAATTATTCTTTACCAAAGAATATATCGGCTTTGGAAAGATGGCATACGAATATATATATCAACCAATTCAACTATTCCATGTAATATAACGCAAATTTAATGTGTAAGACTTCGAAATTATTTTCATTTTCTTAATAAATGATTTTGTAGATACATAAGAAAGTGAAAATAAGCTTATTTTATCTGTTTGTCAGAGTTTACATAACGTCCTGCCAATTAATTCAATTGGATGGTTCCACAAACCACTGGTACACGAATTACATTGGAAGGGAGATATATAGACGAGGACAAAGAAAATACAAAGGATAAATAACGCTTTAAACTGTGAAGTATATGCATTTTATCAAAAATATCAAGAACTTTATTAAATAACTTTTTTTTAACTTCAGATGATCGATTTTTATCAAAATTATTTCAAACTTTAACAAATATATTTTTAAACCCCAATCTATAGACTTTTTTATATAAAAACAATCCTACATTCATTTTTCATTTCGACGAGAAATCCAAGTATACGGGTTGAAAAATTGATTTTTTTTAAAGATATTCTAATTTCATCTTACGACTCGCCTAGAAATCCAAGTTTCGCGTTGAAAAACTAAGTTTTCGAGGATTTTGGAGGCGAAAAATGAGCGCAATGTATTTTTGCTAAAAAGTCGATAGTTTGGGATTTAAAAAAATATTTATTAAAGTTCAGAATATTTTTTATAAAATGTGTATAGTTCAGGGTTTAAAATGATATTTACTAAATAAAAAACAAATTTTTAGGTGCAAGTCCAGGTTCTTTCAAAATTTTGAAAAAATTGTCCAAGACCAAGACCATAACCCTCCTTTAAAATAAAAGAACTCTTATACATAAACAAATTTATAATTTTGTTGGTGTTTTATAGTTTTTGAGTGAAGGTTATGAATTTTGACCTCCCATTTTAAATTTGTTTAAGTAGTTATCAGTTGCACAATAATTCACATTGTATATACTATTTTAGTCATTTATACAAATTAAATGGGAAAAGTATCCAGGAATGATAGTAAATAAATAAATTGGAAAGATTTTTTTCAATCTCATTGAAAAATAGCTTAAATATATAGTGCAAATGGTGAAAATACTCTTTTACAACTATAAAAAAAAATGTGAATTTTGATGCAATTAACTTTATAAATTATTCCTAAACAATATTGATAGAATGAATGATTTCGATATAATTTGGTTATTCGGAGTATATATGAAGAAATTTCCGACCAGAATTTGTTTGAGCGAAGGAGGTAATCAATTCATGAATTGCCTCTTTGAAAGTTCCGGGTTATTGTTTCCTATTTGTTTCGGAGATCGTTGAAACAAGGAAAATGTGATGTCATGTTATATACTTTTTGTCTCTCTTGTTTGTTGTTTTGATAAGTGAAATGTATGCCTGCTATCTGCTTGATGAAAGGTCTCTTCCATTCCATATAGCTCACGTTCACGTGGGGAGAATATGATGATAAAGATATTTAAAAACTAACATGGTTTTCCTGGTTACGATTAGACCTTGCAAGTGAGCTTGAAAACTAACTACAACAACAGTTTTGTGCAAAAGGGGATGTATCGGTCAAAGGCTGTAGGTTGAAGATGATAGTCCAAGTGATGATGCAAATGTGGCTGTGGCGTCTCCGTTGAGGTAGCTCTTGAGGCGATCAAGATCATCAGCGCAGTCGAGCATGGTAGGGCGCATGGAGGGGGAGTCCTGCGTGCAGAGCAATCCGAGCTCCATGAGCTCCGCAATGGCCACTTCCCACATCCTCTTCACCTCATCCGTTTCGTCCCTCAGCGCCCTCAGCAACGCCGTGTCCACCACACGTTCTGCTTGGCCTTGGCTATGGAAGTGCCTCTTCACGTACCTCTGCAGGTTTAGCCCTCCAACGAACATGTCGTCCGTTGGCCTCTTCCTCGTCACCATCTCCAAAACCAGAATGCCGAAGCTGTAAACATCTCCCTTCGTTGATGTGCTCGATCCGAATCCATACTCTTGCAGGTAGATCATGGATTTACAAACTCTGAGGATATCTTTATGTCCCCAACTTTGTCATCAATTTTACGTTTTTTGTTAAATCTCAAACTCTTAACAACTTGTAACTGAAATCAAGAATCCAGCTACGGAAAGATTAATCACCTTCCTGGTTGAAAAATGTTTTTAATTTATGTTTATTATTTAAAAGTCCCCAACTTTGAAAACTGTTGTAACTATGGCCCAAGACTTGGGTGGAAAAAAATCAATGTGAGAATTTGCGAGGTGATTAATTTTTTCGTCGCTAGGATTCTCCATCTCAGGCCATAACTATTTTTTTCCCAAAGTTCGAGATTTTAAAAGTTGAGGACATTTTTAAATAAAAACGCCAAAGTTGGAGACCAGAAACTATACTTATCCCTTCTTTTCATGATCAAGTTTGCTATGATGAACATATCTATGCTTTTGGCATTTGTCACTATGTTTAGCTTATGTATAAAATTTGCAGCCATACCTGGCGCGATGTATCCGGTTGATCCGCTTAGCACATTGGCCGTGGAGTTGCCCATATTCTCAATAACTCCAGCACCACTCCCTGCTCCAACGGCAATCAGCCTCGCTATCCCAAAATCCGAGACCAAAGCAGTCATATCATTGTTGAGAAGAACATTGCTAGGCTTGAGGTCGCAGTGTACGACCTTAACCGGTGAATGATGGTGCAGATAAGCCATTCCTTCTGCAATGTCACTGCAGATGCTGACCCTTTGCAGCAGGCTCAGATCAGACGAGCCCGACCTCATTCCATCTGCTGCGTGCAGATACAGACGGCTGTCCAAGCTTCCATTCGCCATGTAGGGCAAGACGAGGGCCTTGAAGTCTGGCAGGCTGCACGCTGTGGTGATCCGTATCAGGTTCCTGTGGCGGATCCTCTTCAACACTTGACATTCTCGGGCGAAGCTCTTGGTGGAGTTCCCTGTCTGCAGGTGTAGAACCTTGACCGCTATCTGCGAGCCATCTCGTAGAATCCCCCTGTAGACACAGCCGTAGCTGCCTGAGCCGACTAGCCTCTGCTCGTCAAATCCATCTGTGGCATCTAACAGCTCCTTGTAGGTTATTCTTGGGAAGTTGTGAGTCAAGTCCATTTCTTGCTTTCTCGCCCGTGTTACTGGATTCGAGGACGTGATAATAGCTCTCAATCGCTGGTATCCCATCAAACAACAAATTATCGTGAGAATTCCTGATATGAATACGACAATGCCGAAGATGATGACGAATCTAAGAGAGTGGAAGAAGCGCCCCCTTTTGTGGCAGACTGGAATACCTGCGGACAGATAAACGTGATAATTAGCCGATAAAGAAAAGTGATAATTATACTGAAGAAATATGACAATGTCAGATATGTCCGCACCGTGCGGACGTCCTCACAAGATTCCACCTAAATCTACCTGGAATATTTCCACAGAGATGCTCGTTGCCGATGAAGGACAGATAGGTCATGGAATCAAACCCGCCTCCCGTGGGAATGCTTCCATAAAAGTTGTTGAATGCAAGATTCAGGAATGTCAGTGTGATGATCTTGCTCAAGCTTGCGGGGATCTTTCCTGACAGCTTGTTTCTAGAAACATCCAAAGCCACAAGGCTCTTGAGATCACCTAATGAGTCGGGGAGCTGCCCTTGCAGAGAGTTGTTAGACAGATTTAGCACTTTCAACTCCAAGAAGCTTGATATCTGGTTGGAGATATTCCCACTGAAGTAGTTTGATGACAGGTCAATTTCTTCGACTGCTGAGAGCTTGCCGAGCTCCATTGCCCCCTCGAGTTGGTTGTGTGACAGGTTGAGAAACCTTCGCATCTCGTGGAATCCTGATAGCTCCGGAGGTACTTTTCCTGTCAATCGGTTGTGAGAGAGATCCAGTGCTTGGAGGGCCGTGCAACCCCCTAAGCTTGGAGGTATCTTCCCTGAGAGAAGGTTGTTGTTGAGGAACAGAAAACGCAGTCCTGCCAAATATCCCAACTCCTCATTAATCTGACCCGACAAATTATTATGTGACAGGTCTATCAAACCGAGAGAAGATAGGTTTCGAAATGGAGTTTGAGTTCCGGTGAAGAAGTTGAAAGAGAGGCAGAGCTGCTCCAAATGTTTCAGCTTGCCTATTTCAGCCGAAACAGTGCCAGTGAAAAGGTTGGATGTCAAGTTGAGCAGTGTTAGGCTTTGCAAGTATCCTATTTGAGGAGGGATTGATCCAAATATTCGGTTTTCCTGCAGCTGCAGATCTCCCAAATATCTGCTCAGTCCTCCAGTGGAGCTTGGGAGGCTCCCACCAAGCCCGTTGCTTGTCAGCTGCAGCTCAGCTAGCTCGGTGCAGTTTGCCAGTGCGGTGAAAAAAGGTTCAAGATTAGAGTTGTTGCTATGACTAATCATATTGTTGCTTGACAAATGAAGGTACCACATCTTGTGGAGCTTTGCCAGCATCTCTGAGGGTAGCTCACCAGATAGATAGTTGCACTCAACATCCAGATTGTAGAGACGTGTGGCGTTCCCTAAAGAGACAGGGATTTGGCCATGGAGTTGGTTGCTGTATAAAATTACAGCCAGAAGGTGAGGGCAGCGCCCAATTTGTACGGGGATCGTCCCTGTTAGTCGGTTACCTGAAAAATCGACTACTTTGAGCTTCGTACAGTTTGAGAAGAGTGATGGTGGGATTCGACCACTCAAGTTGTTGTAGTCCAGAGTGATCAATTTTAGTTGGGAGAGTGAGGAGAAAGAGTGTGGGATAAGACCGTGCAAGTCGTTGCTCCCAAGTTTGAGTTGTTGAAGGTGTCTAAGGGAGGAGAGTTGTTGAGGGATGGTGCCGAAGAAATGGTTGTTGGAAAGGGAGAGGTTCCGGAGTTGGGTTAGATTTGAAAGCACGGGCAAGAGAAGTCCTGCAAGGGCGGCGGCGTTGAGGTTTAGATCCACCACACGATGGTGCAGCCTGCCACATTTCACACGAGTGAAGTTGCACACGTCATTGTGCTCGTTCCAGTTTGAAAGGGTTGAGTACGGGTCGGATGAGAGGCCGTTCTTGAACGCGAGGAGCGCAGCTTTGTCAGTGTGGATGGACCAACGTGCGCGAGGATGATGGCCCTGCAGCCCGAGTAGTGGAACGGAACACTGCAACAGGGAGATTACAAGTATGAAGATCTTAGAGAACATGGTTATGGCTTCGTTGCTCCAACGGGAACGCGTTGGGCATGTGAAAGATCGACGTGCAAGGTCTTTTGTGATGAACAGTTTGAAGGGGCAGTCTGTGGATATGTGGCTTTGAGATAACATGTACAGTTCAAATGAAGTATGATTTGTGGAGGGACTTTGAAAAGTCAGTTTGTTGGTTCATTGCAACTGCTATGGTGAGTGGATTTTCAACTGAGATTGATCTTCATTAGCAGTTGACTATGATCAACTATATTTGGTGTGCTGAGTTCTGAGGGAAAATAATTACTGTTTCTTAAAAGACTGTATTAATTTTATGGGCGTATGTTCAAGATATAATTGCAAGTCCTACAGAATATGATCTTGAGGTTTATGAAAGTTAAACCTTTCCTTGTACAAGTTACATCGATCAACCAAGGTCCAAATGAATAGCGCGACTTACACAAAAGAGTGTTTGCTGAATTGCTTTCCTCAAATTACAACTCGAATGTATCACAAAATCGAGTTATCATTTACTCGTGTTGGATTTTTGGAATATATAGCCAATTAAATCCATATTTATTTATGGTATTTTCTTAATGAATTTATGGAAATTAATTGTAGATTTGGAATCTACGTTTTGTGTAGGGTAATTTAGTGTATTTGATTGCCAAAATCCAAGTTGGGATGAAAGAGCAATTAATATACAAAGAAT
>JAYJMF010000002.1:3564966-3578926 GCA_036873715.1 Salvia sclarea | reverse complement strand
GGTGTAGGAATTTCCAATTTAGTTTAGTTTAATTGATTTAATCTATTTTTATATATATGTAATAAACCATCAATTTGAAAGAAACTACAAAATTACCATCAAAATTGAAATTGATTTCAAATCAATTTTTCAATTTGACTCCACATTTAAATATAGTATAGATTTTTAATTCTCATCTCATCTCTCTCTCTCATTGTCATATCTCTCTCTCTAACGTGACACCATAACCATAAGGTAAAATTTGTAATTGTAGAATAATTACATTTATCAATAATTCTCATTTTTCCCTCTCTCTCCTAGTATTCATGGTTTGAGATAGCCCCACCTTTAAAATTTTGAAAAATAAAATGAAATTTGGGGTTCGAGTTCTCATTTCTCTCTCTCTCTCTCTCTCTCTCCCCCCTAGTATACATGGTTTGAGTAGCCCCACCTTTAAAAGTTTGAAAAGTAAAATGAAATTTGGGTTCGAGTTACAAATATGCCTCGGGCATATATATATAGACTGAAAATGTTGGTGTAGAACCTCGACTTCTATGATTTATTTAGTATAGTAATAATTTATAAATATTTTTCAACTTGAGCATTCGAAAGTAATTTTAGAATTTAAAGTTGCGTCAAAGTTATAAATTCAGGCATCAACACGATATTATTTTGATTTTCAAATGAAAAATATATTTTCACATAATTCACAAACTCAATCTAAATATCTACGTCGAATTTGGCCTTCCACCTTAGAGTTTTTAGTTTGAAAGCGTAAACTTGGATTTTTGTTTTTTAAAGATCATAGTACCATTTTTAATGATGAAGGGCGTAACAGTAATTTCGTCCCCATTCTTCCACGAGGAAGATAATGAATAAACCGTTGGATATACTCCAAGTTTGAGTTTTGTACATCAAATCGCTGCAATAAGTTTACAAATTATTATTCAAATTCAATAATAAATGGGGTAATTTAGTCGTTGAATTATATGCAATAAAAAAAGTAGGGAAACGTGAATAAAACCCTGTAAATGTAATAAAAATGGGACCGAAACAAGAAAGAGGTACACGAAACGAGGCAACTACCAAAGCGACAAATCCCAACCGTCCAAACAACCTTCGATGATGCCGTCAAACAATATCCCATTTCATTTCATGTCCCTCTCTCTCTAGAATTTGCTTCATCATTTCTTGGAAGTTTGCTGTGCGAAGAAAACGAGCCAGAAATACTTTTGTGGGTAAGAAAAATCTGATGCTGAATTGTTGAAAAACTAGTGTTTTTTGTTGTGAATCTTTGAGTTATGGGCGAAGCAGCAGCGGCAAATAAGGGTGCGGGGGCAGCTCTCAATGGATTCTCTCCGGTTTCTTCTGCTCCAGTTTTCTGGAAATCTAGGAAAAGATTTGCAGGTAAATTCAACACTTTTTTCCCTTCAATTCTGTGTTTTGTTGCTCAACTAGCGTCCTAAAATGATCTAATCTATCCTTATCTACTTTCATTTGCATGCATAATTTTTTTACATATTGTAATTGTTTTAGTATTTGTTTATGAATTAACGAGGGCTCTGGGGTTGTTAGAGATGGAGTCTTGCTTCAATTATTCGCAGAGAGAGAGAGAGTTGGAATTTGCTGAAACGTCGCCGTATCAGTTAGCTGTTGCTATAATTTGATTACCTGTTTCCCTACCTAACCAAATTAATTTCCGTGCTTCAGTTTTGTCTTGTTTAAATTATTTGTTTGACTAATTCTGAAATGAGCGACTCAAATTGCTATTTTTATTTTCCAAAATTTGATCTTCGGTTGAATCAGCTGAAGAATTTATCAGGCGGTGACTTCTCGAAATAGCTGTTGCAACAACTGAACTGAAATATCTTTATTCACTCAAATCTACAGTCAATTACTTTTTGTTGATCAAGTTTGAACTGAGATATAGTTTCCAGGTGTTCTCTTTGATCCTCATTGTTAGTGCCATTGCCTAGCTTCACTTCTAATTGAAATTCGACATTAAGGAATACATCAAAACTTCCTTAGAGTCTTACCATTTAGGTGGAAATTAACCAGTTGCCAATTGTTGGACTAAAATGATTGGCTATGTTAGTTATAATTAACCTCAATGATAAACCAAGATATGGTGGCATTTTGGGAATTTTTCTGCAATCGGTGATGATGTTCGTATCCAACCCACCTGGCTTTATGTAAATCTTGCTTTACTCTTACTCCTGATTGAACCACCTGACCTTACCAAAAAAAAAACCTTTAGATACTGTACAAACTTCTCATTTCTCAGAGCCAATGACCTCCGTTTTTACCACGTGGCACTCAAGAAGCTTATCCAATAAGTTAGGGAATATAACGAAGAAGATCAAAGAGGCACCTGTGAAATTGGTCTTGTTTTGTATTCATCACCGAGCCCTATACTGTCTGATTGCTTTGAACTATATAGACAGAACAAAAGAATTTAGTCACGGTTTCACGGAGTAGTTGATCTATTACTCTGTTTGTTTTGCTAGATTAATGTAAGCTTCTAATTTGAACATTGAGTAACAAGAATTCAGTTAGTGGCGATTGGGAAAGCTGATTCTTTGGTATTGTAGTATCAGTGATGATGTACGAGAATCCTGTTTCTTGAATGAAGTCCTATTACTTTGTATGGTATATTAGATTGACAATGCACAGGATTGAGTATTCGAAAATTACATTTTATAAACTCCATCTATGATTCGTGATCACTGCTGCAGCAGGCAGTGTGAAGACCACAAACGAGACGTTAGATGGCTCGAGTGGCGACAAAACCCCCGAAAAACAACCTGAGCCGTCTGCTGAGGACATGCAGCAGGAACCTAACAGCCTCGCAGTCCTTTCGGAGAAGCGCAAGGCTCTGTTTGAACCTCTTGAACCGGCAATTAACACAAACGGGAAACGCCCCTCCGCAGAATCCCTACTCCCGCCTCCCGACTTCGAATCAGCAACCTATCCGAAGGGGTGGCTGATTGGCAAGAAGCGCAAGCTGGTGAATGTGGACGTCGTGGAGAGCATGCGGAGGATTGCAGTGCAGGAAATGAACCGGAAGGTGAATAATTTAACATAAAGTCTCGTGTTAGGATGTCATCACGTAGGACGCCTGGGGACCACACCCAATTAGGATTTATTAGCCCTCACTTGGATGGTGATCCCCACACATCCTCACGTGAGGACATCCTGACCGAAGACCACCCCATAATTTTCGGGCCTTCTGCTCTCGTTCCATTCATTGAGTCATGACTCAAAACACGAAACTTTTGTTCGACACGATGTGTATATGCAGGATAGGGAAATCAATGGGCTGAACGAGCAGCTGGAAGAGGACGCGCGGTGCCTGGAACACTTGCAGCTGCAGCTGCTCGATGAACGGAGCAAACGAGCGGACGTGGAGAGACAAAACACGGTGCTGCAGAACCAGATAACGATGCTGATGGACATGCTGCAGGAGAATGAAGCAGTAGAGGATGATGGGACTCAAGGAGACTAATAAACTTTTTATTTTGTTTTGTTTGATCCATATTATATATATTATTATATGCTTTGTTCTTTTGTATATGTTTTCAGATTAAAAAAAAATGTAATAGAAAAGTAATAGACTGAAGAGATATGAGATATTTGCGAATGTTGAATGTGTATCTCTACATTTGTTTATGTGTATATAGTTTGTTTTAAATTGTTTATTTAGCAGTTCTGGGACAATGTCTTAGTTTGTGTATAATGTTGTTACATTTACTTTTTAGTTGAAGAGCGCATAGTATTATTGTTTGTATTCCTAGGTCAGGAAAAGCACCATCTACATTGGCAAACCTATCATTTTGGATAATAATAGATTTGAGTTGCTTAATATTATGAGATTAGATTTGATGTATTTGATTGAGATATGTACTAATTCATCTGTTATTTATTGCAGGAGGGTGGAATCATAGTAGTTTAATCTACTAATAAATTAATATATGATATAAATCATACTTTGTATTACATATCCTATCCAGAGGTGGTGTATTGAATCCAAAATATTTGCATAATACATTCATAAAGATTCTTAGTTTTGAAGCAAACATGATATAGAATGATATTAGGATGATATTATATCTATGAGATATTGAGATCCTATCACCCCTAGCAAACAAGTCATTTTTTATGTATTCCATTTTGATTTATTTAATAGAATTTGTTCATATGTATATTCTTCTTATGTTAAAAAAAAATATGTTATGCTTACAATATAGAGAAAAGATATATTAGTAGTATTTATATTTATATTTGCTCCCCCTGACTCATTTAAAGCGTCCCAAGTTTCCACTTTGGGCATTCCATTTAAATCCCAGCCCAAAAAAGGAAAAAAAAATTAGGGTTTTAGTTATACTTTCTCTATCCTATTTTACTTGATTTTATTTCCACTTTTCTCTCTCCTTAATTACATAGTTATTTAATTTTGTTTTCACCTTTCGCTCTCCTATTTTCTCTTTTCTCCATCATATTTTACCTTTAGTTAATTATTGTCTACACACTCCCTCCTTAATCTTCATATCCGTAAGTTTTGAGACGCTTTAGTATTTAAATAGGATGGAGGGGGTATTTTACTAAGTAAGGCCGATTTTTTTTAAGGATAAACCTTATAAAAATCAAAGAGAAAAGCTTTAAATAGAATTTTAATACTATGTTTAGTCCCAGTTTAACTGACCAAACCCGTTTCCTATGTACAAATTTGTTGTTAAAAGAATGAAATCTCATTTCCTATGTACAGGAATTAAGTGAAAGTAAACATAAGCAGTCAAGACTGTTTACCCCAAGATTGGCTGATTAGTCATCGCGACTTGAAGCGGGTTTAAAAGATCAATTGTATGGGTTTTTCTATACTATTTCCATAACATAGATGTATTATCCTAATGAAAGATTAAAAAAACGAGTGGATGGTTAGGAAGACCAAGATACACAAAGGGTTAGTAATGGAGATTCTGAAAATTATCCAATAGGATATTTTTGTTATAGAAAAATAATTAGAATTGGGGCTTTAAGTTGGTAGAAATTATTAAGTACTCCCCATGAAAAATGCAGCTAACTGGAGTTCTAACTTAGCTTGGGTCTACACATCACACATGTTAAAATGCATACATACAATGAAACGTATATTACGTAACTCTCTGCCAACGTTGGTCTCATTGGGTCCTTTTTCAGATATTGAGTTTGATGAATAAACCAATACATATTATATATATTATATAAAGGTAGTACTGTATCTCAAATTTTCAATATTAATTATATCCAGTTCATACTTTATCCTTCGCCATTTGGAATTTACAGTTCTAATAGGATGCACATTTGATAACTGGATTTTTGAAGTATTGGATTGCAAACAAAGTAGAGAAACGAGAACCACCATACGCATATTTATTGCACATTGTTTTAATGCTCGTACAAGCAAATCCATAACACCTATATTGCGCAGAATGATAATCATAACAGGCAGCAACAGCAGATGGATATATCCTATGCCAACTTCACAACATAAATAATTACAGGATTCATCATCAATCTTAATTTCCGAATCCTCAAACTACACAAACGTTGACACCAAACATACAGCTTCTACATCCATGTACAAATTACCGAGCCTTGCCCGCCCCCCTCTGCCTCACCTGCATCATTATCTAGCTTGATTTTCATAGTCTTCCGAAATGTTGAACAAGAACTGTGGTAGAGAAGCTATCCTAGGGAGATTAAGCAGCAGCTCTCCAACGGAGTCTTTCCTCGACATGGATGACACCTGGTTCTGATTCGGGCCAGAGACATCTTCATCGTTTTCTGCAGCTTTCTTTTCTGTAGTCAACGAGCCATCGCTACTGGATTCATCCTCCCCCTTTTGCATCAGTGACAGATTAAGGTTGCTGTCCCTTTTAAGCTGCGCACTGGAACCTGCAGGGGTTTCTTTCTGCAGGAGACAGCAGAGAGAATCAACCCTGGACATGAGGGATTTCTCGTCCGAGTCTGGCAAGTGCTGGGTTTCACTAAACAAGCACCGTTTGATGTCATCCAAGATTTGGAGGCTCTGCCATTCCTCGCTTGAGAGAGTAGGATTCTCGGATGTGCCCTGTTCTGATATCCGACTTTCAAGATGGCTCACCAAGTCGCTCATCGACATAGAAGAGTGGAGACCGGGAGCCTTGATTTGATCCCAGTTGCTGAACTCCTTCAGTTGATCAATTCTGCTGTTTTTGATATCTTCGACTGTCAGTGTGCCCATAGCTGTGTAAATATGTGGGATCAACAGTAAGAATCAAACTTGGAAGCAATATATAGACCTAATCCTTAGAAACTATAGGTCCAATTCTTTTCTTATGCAGTTGGTCAATTACAGGACAACAAAATTTCCACATGATAACAATGGTTGTAGAATTGGGAGACACAAGATAAATCTACACATCACTACTGCTGCAGTCGAGGTTTTGAGTTGGAGAAAGGAGAAGAACAAGATGTAGCTGCGCTCTCTTTGGTTGTAAAATTATCATGGGAAAAAGAGAGAAAAAAGCCTTTAAATCATTCCTTCTTTTTTGCCTCCTTGTCTATAAAAAAGAATCTCACCCTTTCTTCTTCCTCCTTTTCAAATGAGGGATAATAATAATATTATCATGACTTGTTGGTGTAATAATATTTTCCCTCCGCTGGAGTGAAAAGTAAAGGGCGACTGTTTTCTTTTCCATCATTTCCCAAGATTTTACAACCAAAGAGAACGCAACCTTAAAAGAAAAGATTTCCCAAATATCAACAAGGAGAACCTGGCACATAAAATAGAATGCAACCCTACTAATCTTTCAACAGGAGAGAAGAAAAAGGTGTGTGGCACACATAGTTGTGTAAACCGAAAATTGCCATTTAGATCTTAGACAATGCAAATACCTGAGGACTAAAGAAATTACAGAATTTCCTACTTTGCTCATATATTCCCCATGTCAGCCAAGTCTAAAGCCCCCAAATATCTTCAGTAAGTCGTAAAAAAAAATTCACTCGCCAGTTCATAGAAATCACATCATTTGCATATCAGATAAATAGAATATGTATGCCAAGCTGCTACACTATAAGAAATGAAAGACCCCCAGTAGAAGATTTCGAATAAACAATTTTTGGCTAGAGCAATCATGTAATGCTCAAACTAGAATCTCAGAATGTCAGACTATTTCTTTCGCCATTTGTTTATCTCAAGGCAAAAATATGCATCACCAAAAAAGAGATGGTCATAGACAAATTATATCACTCACCTTTGTCAATACAGTGACAGCAGACAGTTATACTAATAATTTGTTTTTGACGATTCAGTTTACTAAAACTGAAAACTTTCTTACAGCTTGTCAATTCTCTTGGTGTCCAATATCATATCAAAATGATAAATTCTCAAGAAAGTCACATTTTCGAGTTAAAAGGAAATGGTTTATTATGTGCATTATCGCCTTGATTGCAGATCTGTAATAGGATGGCCGCACACAAGCTGCAACTGGGAAACTCCTGACCAACTTTTTCAACAGTTCCCTTTAGTGCAGCGGTTCAATTCTAAGTGACAGTGAAGAAAGTAAAATTCCAAGTTCATATTTAACAAACCTAAAACTATTAATTAATGGACATGAAAGTTCCTCTATTAAAACCCCAAAAGCTAACCAACTTGTTTTGGTGTAAAAATAGAGCTAACAGATGCATGTAAATAATAATCAACAGAAAAAACCCACTTACAAAGCACAACCAGACAACACGTTTCAGAAGGACTAAATCACTCCAATACCAGTTTCAGCTTTACTCATATCATAAGAGATGCATAAGAAATTAAAATGTTTTCTTTAATTCAAGTAATAACCATACCGGAGCTTGGAGATGGTGTTTCACGGGGGTAAGATTCTGAATGTCTGCCAGCAACATCTATATCATTCTTTGAGGATGAAGATTGAGGCCCTGAAGGTGAAGCAGTATCCTGCAAGCTGAAAAAGGAAGGGCTTCCCTCCCTATTCAAATCAAATTCATTATTGTTTTCACTCTGATCGTCGAAAACAGGGATTCTGGGTTCAAAATATGGAGATTCTAATTTTGCTTCCGCTTGCTGACTAAGAAAGTTCAAGCGGGGATCACATTGAATGAGTTTTTCAAAATGTTTCCCCAACAAGCCTTGTGGGCACTCCAGAAAGTGTTGTCTGCAACAAAAAAGGCTCCGTCAGTGGCCTGGCAAGGTTTCCATGTCATTAATAATATATCAACCTCAAAAGGCGATTCTGAAGCTAAACACAATAAATACGGAAAACTAAGACACACTCATTTGAAGTGACTATCCTATGTGACAGTGGAGAAAATTAGATACCCACAGTTAAATTGGGTAGTTCACTTAGAAAAGACCTCCACACTAGCACGAGCTTCAGTTCAATAAATGGAACTCATAAGAAGAATCAGTTCATTATAGAAATGATTCCAATGTGCAACAAGATCTTCACTAGCAGCTCAAACTATGAGAAGACCAATACTAACAGACAACAACAATTTTCCTTCCCAAAACAATAATAAAAACCAAACCAATCAGGATTGTCTGGTTTGTGTCGAGAAAAAAATCTTTGCTGCCATCCACTCTAACCTGAGAATTTTCATTTGGAAAAAGTTCCGATGTTAAAGACGGAACAATTACTATTTTCCAGTTCCAGTGGTTACAGCTCTGAGGACAAGGTTGTTCCACTTGAAGCAATAATAATACAAAAAGATTCCTCATTTTCCCAGCCAAAGGAAGAGTAATTGGGTTTCTCAGTTTTGTGTCTTATCAATTGGTTTGGTTATTAGTACTGGAAAGATTAGATACATTTATTTCTTTGCATATCAAAGATTATATATATATATATTATAGTGGGATGATTAGGTTTACGGTCTATCTTTATTTTTATTTAGTAACAACTTAAGATCAAATCTTTGCTTTGCCAAAATGCATAATCCAAACTATTAGAAGAGTTTGTTATTGCTATATACAAATCTGTTAGCTATTCTTTCCCCAAGTGAAGTGGGACTTTTGATGCCCCTTGTTTCTTGACGCTACATCCTTATCATGTTTCTTCCTAGCAAGTTAGTCTCGGGAAACAATACCCTAAGGTGGCTTGAGAACACCCCAAGCCCACTAGTAAATCCTAATAGTAATAAGATGGTGCAACGAGATCTATCAAGACACGATGTCGATATCACGTTCCCATCCTTGTTTTGCTCACATGGTTACCTAAGTTGTGAGATGCAAATATTGAAACTGATGCTGATCCATATCTAGATTAACATCGACACCTCCAGAGTGACTTCAAGACACTTTGAAGCCCCAAGCCAGAGTGTAGGACCAATAGCAACACGTTAGCATGGGAACTTGCAAGTACTTGGCATTCATCATTTGTTTACCACAATAGTTAACCCAACTTGCCGAAAAAGTTTCCCAAGCAATGTAGGACATTAAAATGTGTTTAGCCACTCAACGGTCCATTACTAGCTTCCAGATTCTCCAACTTGAATACATATAATTATTTGGACAAGTTGTAGAGTGGGGATTAATTTAGAGTAAGCCCTTAGATATCACCCTTTTGAAACTAAACAAAATAAATGTTGAAATAATTAGGATAACACCAGTCAATACCTAATAACTAAGAATAGATGAGCCCAAAGGCAAAAGTTAGGATAAGGCAACAGAATCTCGAGAGTTGTTTATTTCAGATGATAGGCTATGCAAGGAAGTAGCATCTCACCTCGTTCTGTTTAAATTTTCCGCAAGTACTTTGGTAATAAATACTGCCATCATTGTTTCCTAATTTCTACTGTTCAAGGCCCTTAGCTCTATTATCTCTTTAATTCACAAGTGATACATAGTTTTAAGCAAATATTATTCATAAAATATAAAAGAGTGTGCAAGATCAAAACACACAGAAAAATCCAGCAAAAGAAAATCAAATCAAATAACAATAGGAACACAGCTTAGGAAGTATGACATCATGAAACCATCTCCAGTTACACATGGAAAATTACATCCAGGAGGACATCTTCAGAGAAACCCACAAAGTGGACTAGCAAGAGAAACAGATGAAACATGAATGTTATCCATGTCGTAACAAACCATATAATACACAAAAGAAACCAATATCTCGCCAGTGAGAACGGTAAGTAACTGGAATAATAAACTTATTGATGGATATTCACGACGTACAGATAATGTCACTGGAAAACTTTGCTTGAAGTTTGAACATACTATCTCAAAGCAGGAAAAGCGTCATCTTACCTGCATATACTAGCTTGTCCACCAGTAAAATCTGATGTAGCTTGCCAAAGAGTGTGCTTCCTAGGTTGCGGATTAGTCTCCCTAAAGAAAAGAGGTTGTCGTGCCAGCTGAAAAATGAACAGAAAAGGGGGTGTTATGGCAGATGCAATGCTTATTGCAGATGCATTAAACATACTTTTCTTAAAGCAAAGTGAGACACAACTTTTACATTATACAATAATGTTTATTACCACAACATCTAATGTTCCAGGAGCATCATCAGTGTAATTTGCCTTCAGTGCCATAATATCAGACCACTGAATTTCAATTTTATTCTTAAGACCCCCATCCAGAACTTCCCAAACCAGCTTATGCTTCGCAAAATAACATTTTGCCACCAAGTCTCCTTCATATCGTGATTTATACTGCAAATTCAAAACATTATAATAAATACCACTCTAAATTTAGTATTCTTCACAAAATATTTCCAAACGTGAAATATTAGAATTACCTCCCAGGTCCCAATTCTCAGAACAGAACCAGGAAAATTCGAGGCCTTCAACTTATCACCAGATGCGCCACCAGCTCTCGAGGACTCTTTTTTACTATTACTTGGACTTCCGACTTTAGGCACAGAGGAGTGGGTCAGCTTCATTTGAATCAACTCCAGCAGTGATGGGCTTTTCCTTAGTCGCAAACCCAATGGACTTGGCTCATCAAGAGGGTTGTATTGTGAAGGTGGCACTCCGAAACCATCAATTCCCAAACCCTGCTGCTGCAATGAATTACGGGCTACCATTATTATAACACATTATCGACATCATACCTATGAATTATTTGTTACACTTCCATGAACTTCAACAAATAATACTAAACACCACCTAATCTAAAATAGCCCCAACAAGCAATCAGTTGCAACTCATCCTAAGCCATGACAAAACAGTATTGCCTTTCCAGTGCTTTATTAAATCAGTAATCTCCACTTCCCAAAATTGACTAGCTTAGATATGAGAGAAGCTGATTAATCAATAAAACAATTCCCGATGCCAACCACATCTCTAATGGAAACCAAACGAAAAAAAATCATAAACCTAAGGATATTAAACATCCAAAAGAAAATTCATTCGGTAGACAAATTAGTACATTCTCACACAGTCACACTCTTAGCAGAATTTCAGAAATCAAACATGAGGTTTATTGCACGCCCCGTATTTGATTAAATTCTGAACACCACGCATCTACATACAAGAACTACAACTCAAAGAGAATCATAACAATAATAATCAGACTAGCAATAATTAAAAATTATAACAATAAGAGATGAGTACTTTGGGGCGTTTGTGGAGTGGGCCGTGCTCTTCCTCTAAGGAATCCTCCACCTCCATCTTCACCGGCGGCGCCGCCGTCTTCTCACCCTGCGATGCCGATTCGTCGTTCTTCATCAACTGCACCATTTTTGGGGATCTTCAGATCGAAGAGACTTTGGGTGGAAATGGATAGCCGTATATCGTACGGAGAATTCTCAAAATTTTCCTTCTTTTTTTTTAATTTCTTTTAATTTATCTGCAGAAGAAGAAGATCGAAATTATGGTGTGCGAGTTGAACTGGAATTACTTATTTTATTTGGGGGCGGCGACTCACACGTGTCGTCTTTACGTGCATCGGGGTTTTCGGTGTCCCTCACACGTGCTAACCCAACTTACCTCAGTGTCGATTAGTTTTGGGAACGATGCTTGATTTTTATTACAGCATATAAAAACGAGATACTATTATATTGACTTTTTAGCTACAACTATAAATTAATTTCTAAGTTGGGATAATTAATGAAATCTTATTGTAAAGTGATTATCAAGTTATATACTCCATACTCGCTAAACTATAATCAATTAATTTTAATAATACAATTTATTATTCCTATAATTTGTAATATAATACTTGTCATTTTTTTTATACAAGATGTATAACTAGATCTATTTGTCCAAATAATTTTACGAGAACTTATTCTAGAAGTAAAACATAGGGAGTATATCATTCAAGAGATGGTCTCATGTGAGGACATGTGGAAATCGTCACCAATAATATTTAATTATATGATGAAATCATATTTAATGAAGAAACATGAGACCAACAGTTAATTAGAATTTTTATAATTAGGATGATCGTCAAACATTTTCACGTGAAGACGTCCTTGCATGAATTTTTGTGAATAAGATAATATCAAAATAAATCAAAATGATAATATTAAGCATCCGTGATTATTTAAGATAGGGTGTATTAAAATTACTTGAAATAACTTTTCATGTCTTCGGACACATGTGCTTTTCCAAATTTCATGACAAAATTATTGTCAAAAAAGATTTATTATAATTTCATCATCTAATATTTAATCACATGTGTCCAACAGAGATTTATTGTCAAAAAAGATTTAGTATTATAATTTTATCATTAAAGAGAAAGAAAAAAAAAGTTCTCCTATTTTAATGAAAATAAAACAATAAATATCCAACCGTGGAGAGTAGTTATTCGTAAATAGAAATACTGATTGAACAGAAACAATATGAAAAGAAATTAGAGAAGAAGTGTGAGAGAGAGGCGGAAGGGCAGAAACGTAACTTTGGGGGCGGTGTGGTGAAGTGGTGTTGTCAGTCACGTGAGGGTAGTGGATAAAGTGTGGGGCCCGTGAGTTTTTCTTGAAGCTTCCGCCTGTTGTCAAGAGTGGGACGGTGGGGATTGGCCGGAGCGACACGTGGAGGAATCTGGCAGCGTTATTGGATAATGATTGGGAGTTTTGTCGGGTAGTGGAAAATTAAACGAATACGGAGGCGTGGGACACCCTAAATTATTCCGGCGGCTGTCTATTTTTGGACCCAATCATTACCCATTTTATGTCAAACTCAAACCTCTCAACTCTTGCAAAAATATACTACTTCCATTTAGGCAACGGGTTAGCACTTAGCACTTACCTCCGTCAATAAAAGATCAAAACTTATATACTGCAAAGTAAATTTTGTACACGATCAGTCCCTCCGCCTAAAAATTCATCTACGTACTGAAGAATTTCGAAAACTATATATCAAATGCTATTGCTTTCTATATAATTTCACTTTTTAATTATGGGGTTTCACTTGTTAGGCCTCCTACTTAAGCATATCCTCCTTTTATTGTCATTCAAATTCTGAATGTCAAGCAAATGATTTTGGAGTTATTTAAGGAAAACAAAATTAAAAATGAACTCGGAAAAATGCTTAAAGGACACATGACTTCTGAAAGTAAGCTATGACTATGATGTATAAGAATGAATGAGTATTTTTCATGTATGTTTTTTTGTAGCTAATAAATAAATATTATATTCCATAAATTATAAATATAGCTAGGAATGTATTAATAGCAAACTACATCAACGGGCTTGGTCCGAAAAGTAGAAATGTTTGAATTGGTCACAATCGAATCACAAAGTCTATATAGTAGAGTTAAAAGATTGAATATATATATAAATATATATAATATATATATATATATGGGTACATTAGATTGAGAATGAGTCATTATAGTGAGAAATGAGATTGTATTAGAACCATAGATCTTATAAGATCCTATGGTTATAGATCGTGGCTGATTAATTGTAGATTTGATATATAAGGAAGTTTAGGAGTAGAAAAATAATTTAGCTAATCAATTCCATATCTGATCCACTCCCTAGCCGTGATTACCGTAGTG
>JAYJMF010000002.1:3503516-3535771 GCA_036873715.1 Salvia sclarea | reverse complement strand
ATCAAAAGAATTAATGAAATCATTAAATGTTGTTTTGGAGGGAAAATATTTTTTGTTGTGGTTTCTCTTTTATATATATGTATAGATTAGTGTGTAGCAAGTGTGATGACATACACAATGATCTTCATCATCATATTATAATTAGATCACTTATTGAAAATATTCTTTTATAGATTACCAGGTGATAAGATAAAAAGTCATTAATAACATTGAACAGAATCCTAGTGGATGAAATGGAATTCAATGAGGCGATCAAATAGGAAAGTGACATAATGGAAAATATATCGAGCTAAATCAAGAAAGTCACGTTAAGAGACACAGCCCCCTTTTAAGGACAGGAATTCTTTCAAACATAGAATGTGACATTATTGCAAGAAATTAAGGACAGTCAATGAATAGGGTAAAAGAAAAGAAGAATGTGACATAATTGCAAGAAATTATGAGCAATAAGGTATAGGAGTCATCACACCAAGAAAACATAAATTTGTAAAATGCTAACAGTTTGTGCGAGAAATTTGTAGCAGCCTGCAATAAAGATTATTGCCTTATTAGCAGAATAAACACGCACTTAAACACACACATAGAGAGACAGTTTGGATGGGAGGAATGATGGATCAAGGGCAGCAATCGCCCCCCGTTGACAGCAACAAAACACCGAGACATCCTAGATGGAGTCAGCAGGAGACGCTGGTGCTCATAGAAGGTAAGCGGCAGGCGGAGGAAAGAGGCCGAAACGGTAGAAGATCCACCTCCGTTTTCGGCTCAGATCAGGTCGAGGCCAAGTGGGACTACGTCTCGTCCCACTGCAGACGAAATGGAGTCAACCGAGGGCCGATCCAATGCCGGAAGAGGTGGAGCAATCTCCTCAGCGACTTCAAGAAGATAAGGACATGGGACTCTTGTGTGGAACGAGAAGAAGCCGAATCTTTCTGGATGATGAGGAGCGATTTCAGGAGGGAGAGGAAACTCCCCGGTTTCTTTGACAGAGAAGTGTACAACGTCTTGGATGGCAAGGATTTCGCAGGGGCCGCTTATCAGCTTGCCTTGGTTGCAGTCAACGCCTACGAGAACAACAGTGATGGCTTGGACAATGAAGATGAAATGTTGGACAGCGAGGAGGCCGGGGAAGTGGGAGCCCAGGAGGCGCACGAGACGAGCCCGGGAAATGAAAAGGTTCAGACAGATGACAAAACAAACACAATTCCTTCTCCAGTGCCTATTTCAGGTATAACCTAAACACTATATATCATAACGTTCCTTAAATCTGTACTGCACTAATCAAGCAATTTTTTTCTAAATTTTGCAATAATTCAGAGATGAAATATCAGCCATTTCACCAGGCAAATTCAAATCAAGGTACAGAAAAGAAGAATTTCTATAGAGACACGGAATTTCAAGAAGGTGGGAAGAAGAGGAAGCGTCCATCAAGTGACCTTCCCAATATTGGTGTTGACAGCATAGTGATCAAAGCTCTCGAGAGAAACAACGAGCTGCTGAGCGCACAGCTCGAAGATCAGAAGTCGAACTCCCAATTAGCCAGAGAGCAGCATAAGGAGCAGCACGAAAGATTAATCGAAGCACTTACCAAGATCACCAGTGCTCTAGAAAAAATCGCAGATAAACTGTAAACTGCAAGCAACTATAGATATTACACAATTCCTTTCAGCCCCCTTTGATGAATTCGTTGTCTCAATCTGTCAATCTTGGAAGAGTTTGATAATTATGAGAGCAGAATTCAGAAGAATTTGATAAAACCATGTCCCTTTACACATAAAAACACGACTTGGATTAGTTAGCTAGCAAAAATTTTCCACACATTACAAGAATGAGATACACAATCTTATCACTATACATGATATGGATGCAAGAACGAAAAGAATAGGTTGAGGGCGTCTCTGACCTCACTTTTCCACTCTATGCAGGGATGGCCTCAACAATTCTTGAAAAGTAGAACTGCGTGGTGGTTAGCCCTCTCTTCCGTATCCTCCATCCAACTTTTTGCAGCGCCCTCTCAACATCAGCCTCAGCGTGAAGATATGCTCTCGTAGCCTTTGAAGGTCCGGGAAACAACTCCCCAACTCTCTTCAACAGATCATAATAGATTGTTTTGGGGGCAAAACTTAGAATAAGTCGATTCTCAGCCAGTGAAGCGAGATGAGCAATCATGGCGTCCGCCTTGCTCTGTGGGTAGTGTATCAAGACGTCTAAGCAGACGACGGTGTCGTACTTCCCGTTCAAGCTCTCCAAGTCGCTCACTTCGAATCTGGGCAAGACCAGACCAGGAGGCAGCTCATCTCCGCCTTTCAAAAGCTCGTTTCGTGCCTGCATCGAAATAATGGATAAGCAATTGAAGTGAAAATTATCAAAATATCTACTTCTCATTATGGTGTCAAGAAAAACTGGTTTTTGGGAGTAAATCATCCAATGCCAAAGGCCTACTACTAGTACCACAAAATCATTTCGTGACTGATGATTTTGAATTGCAGATATTATAACTAAAACAATACGAAATAACCCGAGCCTCTGCATCATTTGGATCTTTACTATAATCATAAATACATATCATCTTCATTATAATATGTGGAGTTATGGAGCTTGGAAGTACTGAACACGAGCCAAGTGAGCGGTGATCCAACTCGTTAGTGGCCCGTAAGGGTGTTTTGGTCAGTTTATTGAGAATTATTACTAAAGTTGGATTATGATTGACATCCTATTATATATAGCAGCTCTTATATCTGAAAATGTTAGTGAAATAACTCTAGTTTGACAACATCCCCAGACCTAGTCACATAATAACAAACTGTGTAAACAATCCGTGTGTTTTTCTTTGCTTTTGTGCTGAGTTCGAATCAGAATACAGCACAAATAGCCCCAAGTTCTCATAGAATCATGCTCCCCACCAAAAACATATCACTATAACAAAATTACTCCTTCAACACGCATACAGCATCAATTTTCCAAGACTCAGCAATATCAAGAATGCCATACATTCCAAAATCATAAACCATAATGCAAAATTCCCAATTCCTTCCCACAATTTTTTCTCCGGTCATTTAATCACACCACATCATTGAATAAAATTTAAGGAAGTCTAATTTGCTAGTAACTGAAAAGCTGAATCTTAGTCCCAACAGTTGAACGAATAGGTTGAATTTGCAACAATATCAAGAGTTTGTGATTTGATTTGCTACGAATAGTTGAGATATAAATTACTCCATTTTATTTTTCCAAAATTGTGGTAGGTGTAGAATTAACTAACCTGTTTCTCAGCCTCTGCGACCATGGCGGCGGAGATATCACTGGCTGCGACGACGGCACCTTCCTTGGCCAGCGGAATGGAGAGGCAGCCGGTCCCGCAGCCGGCGTCGCAGACCGTGACCCCGCTCAACGGCCCCTCATCCAGCAGCATCTTCATGACATTCTCCACTGTCATGGAGTGCCCCTCACGGATATCCCTCTGCACCTTGTTGACATCATCACCATCTCCGTAAATCCGGCGCCACCGCTGAAAGCCGTCGTTGTTGAAGTACTCTCTCACCACCTCCTTGTCGCCGCCGCCCACCTCCTCCGCCTGCGACTGGCGCCGCTTCTCGGGGTCGGCGAGGGAGAGCACGGCCGCCAGCGCCGCCACCGAACCGCCTCCGATAACTGCGATGGTTGTCCCGTCGAGGGTATCGGCCACCGCGGCGATCGGTGGAATGGCGGCGAGTGGGCGGGTGCGGGGGAGGTGGGAGTGGGGTTTTGGGAAGGAGAAGGGGATGGGGATGGGGGAGTGTAGAATTGAGGAAAAAGCCATTTTGTTGAGGGGAAATTGGAGAGGTCTAGTTGTGGCCGTTTCAGACGGCGGGAGAGTGGCAGTTGGATAATGTAATCCCAACTCAGGATAGGATGAGCCGACGTGGCTTTCTCTGGGCCCGCTTACATTGATTTTGCGAATATATTCGGACAAAAACATCCAGATTCGCCACAACTCGAAAGGCTTTGACAAATACTCAAATAAATGTTACTAACAAATACTTCCTCCCAATTCTTTGTACCGACACATCACTTCATCCTTCTTTTTGTAACTTTTGTATTTTATTCTTTAATTTTTATACTTTTTGCACTTTTTCCATTCCCTAATTTATTATAACTCATCCATTTATATCAAATATGCCAATAAAAAAATTCAGAGGAAGTAGTATAATCTTCGTCAAAAGGCATATTGGACAGCCTGCCGACAAATTTGAATGCCAAGCTGCGAACATGTTCAATTATAAACGGGTATCATTTTAACCAATTTTTTCGAATCAAACTCCAAAAACTCTTATCATATACCATGCTATTACCCTATCTAATGGTATAATGGTTAAAGTTTGAGCACGAACACCTCAAGATTGAGTCCACTATCGTACAATATTGAATTGGTGATATCTAGTTATAATTTAAAAATATATTATGGAGTATAAGTATAAATATATTGAACTGAAAAATACTGAAAAATCATACACATGAAACACATAATCTGACATCAAAATTGGGACCAATTTTTACTACTATTTTTAAGGTCAAAAAATAGATTTTTTATTACTCATCAAAATGCGAGCACCAGATAAAAGAAAGACCAACTACAGAATATGACGCTTAGTCTATACATGGAAGTAATAATATGCCCTAACAGAACAGTGCAATAGTATGTGCTAGATAATTAGCATTTATACTAACATAATTGAAAATAAAAGTCCTCGTCAATCTAGCAAGATGTTTGCAATTGGGACAAAAATTTATAATTCCCAAATTGAATTTAATTCCCAATTCCTTACACGAGAATCTTTCTATTAACCCCTTTATACTGCAAGATACTCTCTTTAGGGCTCCTTTGGTAGGAGATATGAGGATGGATATATTCCCTTCATCCATACTCATCTTCCATTTGGTAGCAAATCGATTTATCCACTAGGCCCGCTGCAAACAACAAGGCCCGCATTTATTTCAAGAGTTGAAGGCTGTTTCACATCTCACCAATGAGGTGATATTAAAATCATCCATAGAGATGAGTAAAAAGGCGGAAGTTTACACATGGCGAAAATACCCCTCAATTATTGAAATTCAACTCACATTTTTTGGAAAAACAGAAGAGCAACGAAGGCCTATTTTTTTGGGAAGAAAAATTCCCTGCGTCGACTCGATTGAAGCATCAATTCTTCTGGTAATTTATCGTCGTTGTCTACAATTGATAGGTAACTTTTTCTTCATAAGAAACTTATCCAGAGACTTCGATTTTTAGCCCAACTAATCCTGAAATTTCGTTGAATCTACGGGTTGGGCGAAGAGCAAAGGAGAATTTTTCGAGCCTTAAATTTCGCTGTGTCGAATCGATTGGAGCACAACGATTTAATGCAAGTGGAACTTAACGGCATCCTACCTGTTTGAAAGGTCAGTATTCCTCGTTCTAATACTTTTTCTGAGAGTTTGTTGTTTAGGCCAATCGATTATATAAAGTTTGTTATTTTTTGTTAGGGCTTTTGTTCATGAACTCGTAGGGAATTTCGTGGTTGAGGAGGTTCGACGGGAAAAAAGTCGAGAACACACACGGACACAGATCTTAACAGATCTTATTTGGAGGAACTCAATCACACATAAATCACCTTGGAGCCAAAGAAGTAAGTTTCTTCACATTCTGTGGATTATGGAGACAATACAAATTAGTTGTTTTGGGAAATTTTTTATTGTGGAAAATATGTATTAATAGTCTCGGAAATAAATAGTAATTGTTAATTAACATGGCATATGTGATTTCATTCTTAGTTTCGACCATGTTATATGAAGTTTTTAATTGAGTTTTATTTCGTTAATTAACATAATTTAGTATTGAAAGCTGAGAAGAGATGCTTCCTCTGGTTTGATCTTTGTGTCAGAGAGCAAACTGAGAAACTGCAACTGCTATTTTATCATATACATTTATTTGGAAAAGTAGTATGCTGTGAATTAATTTTTTAGGCAATCTGTTACTTTCATTTGGAAAAGTAGAGTTTTAAATTGATAACTGAGATTTTTGTATGGTAAGAAAATTTCTTGAGTTGGAGGCTTCCTCCATCAGGGCATCAATAACTTAATCTTCTTCTGAAATTCGTTCACAATTTTTGTAATTTCTTTGAACTACTTATTTAAGACTTGGATACCCTCCTGCAGGATTGTTATTTTTGTACTAATTACTGCTTGATTTCATTATTGAGTTGGGCGTTATTATGATCTTGTGACGTGCTGGAATCCTTTTTTGTATGGTCCACTTTGATTCGTCTGTGAGCAATCTTTAATAACATGGTTTTCGTTATTTTGTGTTAGGTGCAGTTATCTAGTTGGTGATATTTACTTTGAGAGGTGCATTTCTTCTAATAGTTACACTCATAATCTTTGTTGCTGAGCCTCGAAGAGTAAGCGTAAGCCATTTTGAGTGTGCTTTCGTTTATCAATAGCCTTAATAAATATTAAAGCTTGCAGTTGCTGGGATGTTTCTCAAATTTTGAGAAGTCAATGTCTTTTTTAAAAAAATATAAAAGGTTGCGGTTGCTGCTAATGGTTATAGTCTTTTTCAAAATCTTTCTTTTTTAATTTGAGCTAAAACAAGTTTTTGTGGCCTTATTTTATGATATTCAAGCATTTTGAGACTAAAAAATTTTGTACTTTAGTATTTCATTTCTGACATTAAAGTTTGCTTATTCCTAAAGATGTAAAGAGCTACTGAATTACAGATGCTAGTGTCACAATATACTCTACCATAGGTTTATTTCATATAAATGATGTTTAATGTTTTGTTTGGTTCATAATGATAATGCTTAGCTTTGATATAGAGATCTCCTCATTCCTTGATTGTTAAGAGTTGCTACATATACATTCCAAATGAATATGATCATGTAGGTTGGTTGTTAGGGACGTTCCCACTTTTATTTATCTTTTTAAAAGGCTAGTGGTGCTCTTTTCCAATTTTTGGTATGATGCATTCTCTTTCGTGATGCCTTTTCCTTTTTCAAATTCAGAAAATGAGTTCTATTCCCCTTACTTGTAGCAATGTAGTGGTATAATCCATCATGAAAATCCATTTTATTTTCATGATGGAGTTGGGTGTTTTAGGTCTTGTTGATGTGCTGAGTGGTAAAGGTTGTGTTTCCTGTTTTGGGCCTTCCTCCTGTTATATTAAGCAACTGCCTTTCTGGTCTCCTATAAATATTATTTCGTTTCTGCCAATATCTTACACATATGCCTACTTAACAGGTCCTTGTTAGCTGTTTAGGTGGAAACTCTGACTGAAAATGCATAATCAGAATAGAAATGCACACATTGCGGTCATTATTGAAGAGATAATGAACACATTTCTCCTCCAGATAATTGTTGCTTTAGATATTCTATTTAGGTTACTTTTTAGGAAAAGGAAACGGGTGTCATCGTCCAAACCATATACTATGCTTAATAGGATCCCATCACAAGTGCACCACCTCAACAGGCTAGTTAATGTTAGTGATTATGAGTGCATGATTAATCTAAGAATGGATCGTAATGCATTTGGTAGACTCTGTTATTTGTTGAAGCATATTGGCAGTTTAAGCGATGGGAGGTATGTAACTGTGGAAGAACAAGTTGCCTTTTTCATAGGAGTTCTAGCACACCATAAGAAAAATGGAGTAGTTGCCTTTGATTTCGAGTGGTTGGGACAAACTGTGTCGTGTTATGTCCATAAAGTGCTACGAGTTATAATAAGTCTCCATGAAATATTTCTTGTGAAACCTACACCTATACAGACTGAATGCCAAGATAGAAGATGGAAATGGTTTAAGGTAGTCCCTTTTTTTATGAAATCTGATATCTTTATCATTTCTGTAATATCCCTTTCATAGTATTATGTTTAGCAGATTTCTGTGAAATCTGCTACTCATGTATTGTTTTCATATTACAGATTGATGCCTTTGCTAAGCTTACTATCATGCAGCAGACAGTTAGTGGGATCGTCTTGATCTCCTTTTCTGTGGGCGTAACCCTATGCCGGCACGTCATCGAGTGGTTCAAGCAGTATCGTCCGTATCGGATCAACATTCCTCTACAGATCACGCAGTGGCTTGTACCGACGAAAATGACACGCACAGTCACACCGCTAGCATGCACGGTCAGCCACACCTCTCATCAACGGTTCAAGATTTTGAGCATGGCCTCAAAATTGCATTTATTAAGCCCAAAATGTTAATATAATATTGAGATGTAATCATATTACAAATTTGAATGATAAAAATTTCATAGATTTAAAAACTACAAATTCAGTTGCTACAATGGTCTGCCTTTAGATTTTATAGCAACACATAGTCGATTCTTGCTCCTTACAGTCAGCCAACAGATCTACCTTTGAACACATCCTAATATGAACAAAACCAGAGAAGCTTCTGTCTCCAAATTAGCTAAATATTACATGATAACAGAAAACACAACATCATCGCACATTGGGCAAGATAACTTACACGCGATGTTCACAATTTTACAAAACGAGTTCGATACGAATAATTATCCCATCATTAAAATTACTAAAAACTTACATCACAAGCTAGTAATTCAGTTTGATACCACTTTCATGTTCCAAAAGAAGGCAAAAATTATATTTCAATCCAGTGAAGTGGCTTTAGCAAAAATCGGAACACCTCCGGCCTGACTAAGCTTGGTAGTGGAATTTTGTGAGCAACCATGCTACAAATTTAGCCCGTGATGCAACCGGCATACCTTTGAAGATCTTCAATTTTTCCGCTTGCGTTCCGAGGATGGCGTACACCTCAAAATGCTCCTCGAGAGAAAGACTAGGTATGTTGCCAAGTTCCTCAAACGCATCTTCCAGTGCCTTGCCCAAGCTCGCCTCATAACCGAGTGATTCTGCTAGAGAAGCCAGTCGGGCATCTGCCTTGCACCCTATCTCTACCAGAATATCGCACATAGTTGAGATTGCGTCAGTCGATTTCTGTTTTTTAGCCGGCCTAACAATATTTTCAGCCCTATTTTGGTTGTTTAAATTACTCTCTGCATGTCCTTCCCCATCGGTCATGTCTTCAAGGCTTACGAAGTAGTCCCCCCCAACATCATCATTCATAGTCTCGTTCCCTTCGCTCCACAGCTCCTTATTGGCCTCAAAGATGTCTTCTGCACCATGTCCAGTAGTTCGATCCTTGCCAAAAATCTCCTTCCAAAGTTCATAGTAAGGCCAACTTTTACTACGCATTTGTTTTGCTCTAGGATCAGCCTACAAGACAAATAAGAATTTCAATTATGTAGCCAAAATATAACTCAATTTGTGTAAATACTCCCGTACTAAATCAAAGGTACTTTAGTTATACTATCCCAAGTAGCATCTTCACAATCAATGTTGAAGTGGCCCTTCCAGCCGACACCACTTTGGCCCATAATGTTAATCAGTATCCCGTAATTTTTTTTCCAAATGGATAGCTTGGAATGAATATGTGGATCGGCCCGCAAGTCCGTATTGGGGTAGTGTTTCTTCATGGACTCTTCAAGCTTGTTTAAGTAGCCTGCACGGAAACCATTATCTGACTTCCAACCTTCAGCTATAACCTCCTTGACCGATGCAATCAGGATCATCTCTTCCTGTGGTGTCTATACCCGACGCCCCTTGCCCGACTTTTTCGAGCTAAGTGTCTGCGATGAACTTCCTATAGCAGCGGAGTACACAAAAGTTGAACTGTGAGAGAGCTGTCCATTTGGCTGCTAACAGTTTACTTTATAACAAAACTAAAATAATTATATACGAGAACAAAGCACCTTAAGAAAAATGAATCTGCAAATGGCAATGGGGTATAGTTAATTCAAAAATCTGTTATCCCATAAACTTCCATAACTTTTATTTCTTGTTTACCTTAGCCATTATTCAATCCAAAATATACAAAAGTTGTGATTGCATCCAAAAATACAATAGCAGCAAGTAATTATCTTTGTACCAGTGTGATAATAAAAAGGGGGAACAAAGCATCAATCCAGAATGGGTCAAAATAATACCGAATTACATGTCTAAACATCAACGTCAAGCATTTGCCTTAATCCACTATATTTTTTAACAATTGACAATAATTACAGCAACAATTGTGCATAATTTTTGCTTATCATTTTTTTGCCTTAAAAATGAACAATTGACAATAATTATAGCAACAACCGGGAGTCCAGATCACCGTGAAGCAAAAATTATATTACAGAAACGAGAAGCATCTTCATTATTCCACAAATTTTGAAGATTATGCGAAGGAATTATAGAAACACAACTCTATCACAGAAAGCTTTCACTTTTATATGACACTAATTAAAAGCATACAAAGATGTGCCTTTTAAAATCCCCCAATACAATGGCTATGATGGTGTTGGGATAATGAGGTGAGGGGGAGTACAACCAAATTTTAAAAAAAAAAACAGAGCATTGATTCATAGATTGAGAATTAGATTACAGAACCTTCAAGAGTAGAACTCATCTTCAAGGAGTTGCTAGCTGAGAAAACGTCGCCAAAATGGTAGTGAAGAGCCTGCAAAAAGACGATTTAATGTAAGAACCCTAACCCACAATGACATCGTTTTAAATTTTGAGTGGCCAAATGAAACCCTAGTTTTACTTTGGTATTGGAAAAGTTTCTTCAAAGACTATTTCCCAGAATATCGATTAAACCCAGCAAAAACCCGGAGCTTTGACGAGTATCAGGCCTTCAACTCGAGTGAAAAACTGGCGCGGGGCAACATTCTTCTCTGGCGTGGAGCAGTCGCATTTTTCTCAGGTTGGGGATTCTCTTTTCTGGTTTTTACGTTTATCATATGTGTTTCAATGGGTAAATACAACAAAAGTTAAAGGGTAAAATAGTAACAACAAATATTAATCCAATCAATAATATTGGTTACCAAAGGAAAGATGAAATTATCTTATCCCATCATCTCACAAACCAAATAGAAGTTCAAATATTTATAATCTCACTTGATCCCATCGCATACTTTAATTTTAATCATATCAGCTATCATCTCATATCACGTACCAAATGAGCCCTTATTATTGCTGTCGTTATTAATAATGATTCCACTTGTCCAGTAAGATCAGATACAATGTGAAGGGTAAAAGCTCAAGCCTTTGGGTACTAAAATTTTGCTCAACAACCCTTTCAATTTTTTCTACTTTTTTTTAGTGAAGGTGGGGGAGTGGTATTTGAAGCCCTGACCTCTCATATACAATGTGAAGCTCACATCATTTGTGTCCCTAAAAATCTTATCTACGATAATCTCCAATCAATGGAAAATTACAAGCATTGGGATTCTTAAATAATTATTATGTTACTCGTGAGTATATAAAATAGATTTGTAGTGTTGTATGTTTCCAACCTTAAGTCGATTCCAATATATGTTCCCAATTTACATTAATGAAAAAACGTATCATATTTCTCAGTCTTTTCCATAATATTCCCCTATTCATAAAATTCGGTGATAGAATGATCGATGTCTCATTTCGCCAGATTTTTAGGTGGATAATTTCTTCCCACAACATAATATAGAAAGGACGTGATTTTTTTGGGGGTTATTGCGCCAATACACGAACTTTGGCCAAATTAAGGTTTTGCACATGACTTTAAAATCAGCCTGTAAATACACAATTTTTGATGTTGTTCTGATTTTTAACACGAGTCTATTTTCAGGTGAAGTTGAAGCTGAGTTGGAGGAGGAAATTGTCACTATGAATGCCAAAATTTACAAAATGAAATCGTTTTGTTTAAAAACAAACTAAAAATCGGCTTTCTATTACATTGAAAAACATGTCGGTGTTAAAAATAAGAACAACATCAAATGTTGTGTATCTATATGCTGATTTTAAAAGTTATGTGCAAAATTCGAATTTGGCCAAAATTCGTGTATTTTGGTACAATGACCCTTTTTTTTTTTTTCAAAATATGTTCTCAAGTTTAAACTTTTTCCAATTATATCCCCAACTTACATTATTTTGAAAAAAACCCTTATCTTTCATAGCTCACATAATGTAGAATATATTAATGAATAATGATGGCCTATCTCGTTACAATACTAGGTGAAATTTTTTCCAACATCATATCATAAAATGACGTTGTCTTAAACATCCTTTATCATAATTATTCTTCCAAATTGTAAGTTGTATTAATTTATTACCTGATAACAAATTGCAACCATCAAGCTTGTGCAAAGTTACATCTTGGACAACGAAGAATCCAACCATTCCCTAAGAAATTATGCGTTGTTATATTTTTGGAGTAATATTTTGGAAGAAATGAATGCACTTGTAATTAATTTAATTTGAAATATATAGTTATGTCTATATTTTAGAAAATACTTAAAATTATGGATATATTTGTTTGAAAATGCATAAAGTTTGCGACATATATTGGAAAAGATTATAGTTTGGGATATAATTTGAAAAAGAAATTGTTATTATATAGTAGTATGATGTGGAAAAAGGTCCACCTAATAATTCGACAAAATGGGTCATATTTTGTCAATTGATTTTTTGACACGAGACTTATTATGAAAAAAAGCTGAAAATGATGGTCTTTTTTCATAAATATAAATTCAGAACATTATTTTGAAATCGACTTAAGGTAGGGACACAAAACACTATAACCCTAAAATAATGAAAATATGTGTATATAGTAAATATACTATGTACCCAATTCTTGTTTAGATGTACAAATGCTTCTATATGTACTACTACCATTTTAAAAATAAATTGTCATTGCTATTCAAATCTAATTATTTGTGGATATCTTTTGAATACTTTTACAATGAATGATTTTACTGGTAAATAAAATAAAGTAATTAAAAATCAAAATTACTGATTTAAAAGAGCAATTTTGCCAATTTGGATAGATGATTTCAGATTTTGTATGTTTGAAGAAAAATTGATAAAAATAAAAAATGGCACTAGTAGTTTTCTTTTCGTCATTAAAAGTTGAAAGGGAGTAAAATACTTTTTTTCCTACTCCAGTGATGTATTCATAGAATTTATCGTTAAATTCAACAGAAATTCAAAATTACAGGCTCCCTCTCCCTCGATAAATAAATTCCAGTAGATAGAGTTGACAGTAAGTCGTTCTCACTCCTCACTCCACTCCAACACTCTACCTCCAAAATCCAATTTTCAAGTCAGCAAATTTACATTTTGCTTGTCATTTGCGGCAACCCTTATCCGCAATTCACTGTAAACTGACGTTTTGTTCTTTGCTACCAACTAAATTCCACTGAAAATGAATTGATCCGATTCCTTGTCCGGTTTCCTGGAGTTGGTCTATTTATTCTGCTGCTGCCTGGGTCTATTGCAGCTGCAGCGATAATGACGGCGTTTGGGGTTTTAGCGGCGTTGTTGAGTGTTTGTTGTGTGTGTTTTGTGGTGGAGGGGAAGTACATGGTTTACAACACTTCTGGAGGTGTGGTTCCCGGGAAGATCAACGTGCATTTGGTTCCTCACACGCACGATGATGTTGGCTGGTTGAAGACTGTTGATCAATACTATGTTGGATCGAATAACTCGATTCAGGTAGTTTGCTTCTTCAATTGATGAATTAGGTTTTGGGTTTCGTGGTGTCATTGACTTAATTTGGTCAGAACATTGTGGACTTTTACTCAGAATATTTTATATGGAATTTGTTGAGTTGCAAAAATGGAGTAATTGATTACAGCATGTATTTGTGATTGTAGGGAGCATGTGTGCAGAATGTGTTGGATTCCTTGATTCCGGCTTTGCTGGCTGATAAGAATCGGAAATTCATTTATGTCGAACAGGTATTAACTTTCTGAGGTTCATTTAATTAAGAAGTTGATGAAATGGATGCTTATGTCACATACTTTTGTGTTGTGATAGGCGTTTTTTCAGCGGTGGTGGAGACAACAGAGTGATGGGATGAAGGAGACAGTCAAGCTGCTAGTTAGCTCGGGTCAACTTGAGTTCATGTACTAATTTATATAACTCATTATGAAAAAATAGAGAAAAATAAAATATTTTCAAGGTAGTAGGCTGGTTTGTTGTGAACAATTCGGGTGTTAGAAATATCACATCAGCTAATAAGATTTTTAGTTCTTTTAAAAAAACAAATCATTCCCTGAATATGCATTTGCAGAAATGGTGGTATGTGCATGCATGATGAGGCAGCAACGCATTACATTGATATGATAGACCAGACAACACTAGGCCACTGGTACATTAAACGGGACTTCAACGTCACTCCTAGAATTGGTTGGCAGATTGACCCATTCGGGCATTCTGCAGTACAGGCTTACCTATTGGGAGCAGAGGTACCATTTTCTAGAAAAATGCACCTGTGTTTTTTTACTTCTGATTTACATGTTATTAAGCTTTATATTTTTATTGTCAATATAATATTATTATTATTATTACTATTATTAATCATTACAGAAATAATGTATTCTTACATGATGAATATCTTGTATAAGCTGGTTTCCTGTTTTCGTCGGGCTTTTAGGTGGGATTTGACGCTCTATACTTTGCTCGTATTGATTACCAAGATAGGGCCAAGAGGAGTGCTGAGAAGAAGCTCGAGGTTATCTGGCAGGGCTCCAAAAGTCGTGGTTCATCCTCCCAGGTCACAATAATTTCAGCATCATCTTCATTAATAATTTGATAAAGTGTCTAACTTATTGATTAATAATTAGACTGTCTAATATTCTTTTAACTACTTCAGATATTTACTGGTGCTTTCTATGCCGGAAATTACGAGCCTCCAACCGGTTTTTATTACGAAGTCAATGATGATTCCCCTATAGTCCAGGTATCTCTATAGAGGACCATATGTCATGTCACCTCAATTTTCATGTATGCTGATACTGACATTTTCCACGTTGCTTCACTGTAGGATGACATCAACCTCTTTGATTACAATGTTCAAGAACGTGTCGATGCCTTTGTAGCTGCCGCCTATTTTCAGGTGTAGTTAACTTTCAAGGCAGCCAAACTCTCATTTATTGTGGCCTTTTTATTGATGCATGCTCCTACATTGTTTGCTGAACTGTATCGTTTCCTTTCTGTTCATTGTAATTATTGTGATTTGAAACTATTCAAATAAGAGCGTTTCTTCAGAACTAATCTTCGTCTACTTACCTTTAATTATTTTTGCTTCCAGGCTAATGTTACTCGTTCGAATCATATAATGTGGACTATGGGAACGGATTTCAAATATCAATACGCACATACATGGTTCCGGAATATGGACAAGCTAATACACTACGCGAATCAAGTTAGTATCTACTGAACATATTCTATCTTATGAAGTGTTATTGCCAACAATCACAATATGAATAAAATTGGTGTGTGTTTATTCTGTTTTACAATAATATTGATATATTGCAGGATGGCCGTGTCAATGCCTTCTATTCGACTCCAACTATATACACTGATGTGAAACATGCTCTGGATGAGTCGTGGCCTCTTAAATCCGATGACTACTTCCCGTGAGCTCGAGATTAAATATCTGCAATTTTTGTGTAGCTCTTCTTAAATTTTGCAGTTCACATGATCAAGTTGTGTATCAGGTACGCTGACCGTATAAATGCTTACTGGACTGGATATTTTACGAGTAGGCCTACCCTTAAAGGCTATGTCAGAGTGTTGAGCGGCTACTATTTGGTATGCCAAGGAAATCCGCTATATGTGTTGCATCATCGAATGTTTAAATGTGAAATCTCATACTCGTATGCTTATTAGGCAGCACGACAGTTGGAGTTCTTTCGAGGAAGAAATAAATCCGGGCCTACAACCGACTCACTAGCTGATGCTTTGGCAATAGCACAACATCATGATGCAGTTACAGGCACTGAAAAGCAGCATGTGGCTGATGACTATGCTAAACGGCTTTCAATAGGTTATGAGGAGGTTCGATTTTCCCCTGCTACTTTGAATCAGTCATCATAAAGTTGCTCTCTGTAAACTTTCTTTTGCTAAAATGATTACCTTCTGGCTCTGAATCTGTGCAGTCTGAGGATGTCGTGGCAGCTTCCCTTGGTTGTCTAACGCAATCATCATTGTCTTCAGAATGCAAAAGTACCGTCACAAACTTTAACCAGGCAAGAACTCGTGCACTTCCCGTTCTATTTGGCCTTATCTTCTGTTGTCTATGAATACATTGAGTCACTGATTGATGTCTTCATTTCTACTTCTCATATGTTTTCCTCGCCTTATTCTTTTACTTTTGTTACTAGTTCGTCATGATTATTTCTTTTCGAACGAATTACATGCATGAAATATTTGTTTCTTTTTTCCAGTGCCCTCTGCTGAATATAAGTTATTGTCCTGCAACAGAAGTTGATCTTTCTGCTGGCAAAAAATTAGTAAGTATTATATTGACTTCACTGTCTGTCAGTTAATTGAAATAATAATTTACAGGTATTTTTTTTGCATAATTTAACACAACTGGTTGTCTGTTTCCCTCTGCAGGCAGTACTTGTTTACAACCCTCTGGGATGGAAAAGAGCATCCGTTGTCAGGATTCCTGTGAGCCTCTTGTTGTTTACTCATTGTGACTGTCAAAAAGTTGATTTTGTTTGTATGGCTTAATGAGATCATGTTCATTTGTTTTCTTGATGAATTTCTGACAGGTCATCAACAAGAATATCTCCGTGACTGATTCTACTGGAAAATTGATTCTGTCACAGCTTCTTCCTATAGTTAGTGCTTCAGTATCCACAAGAAAATTCTATGCTAGTGCATATACGGGTGAATCCCCTTCGTCCGTCCCCAAATATTGGCTTGCTTTCACAGCAGTAGTTCCACCTTTAGGATTTAGTACTTATGTGATCTCAAGTGGTCAATGTAAGCCTCGTTTTTAGCTTTGAAGCCATTTCCTAACCCATTGAAATAGTGCATTACTAATACTTACATGTTGCAAATCCAGCTTCTGCTTTGACAAAACTTACACCAAACACGTTTGACAAGAGCCAAGCTGGTGGCATTGAAGTTGGGCCAGGCAATGTGAAGCTGATATACTCTGGAAAGGATGGCAAACTTACGCAATATATTAATGGCAGAAACTCAGTAAGCCATTTAGAGAAGGCCTTATGTTTGTATTTCTGTCTATCTTCATTCAGTCAGGTAAATATTCTCAATGCCATTCGTCTGCTTGATGTAAAATGATATGAATATTTTTCTGTTGAAGGTCAACATTTCATTGGAGCAATCCTATAGTTATTACATCGGGAGTACTGATGTACTTCAGGTAATGCTTATACGTTCCATTAGACTTCCCTCGAGCTTTTGCATTTGAGTTTCATTTCTTGTGTTCTTTACTGCTTGAAGGCCTCTGGAGCATATGTTTTTCGGCCAAATGGCACGTCCGTAATACAGTCTGAAGAAAAGGTATTTAGATTTGGACCATTTGGTATAGTGCTATGCCCTTTGCTGGTCCAAAGTGCATGATCAAGCAGTAATTGTTCATCTCGTGTTGTAGATTCCACTTACAGTATTTAGAGGGCCACTGTACGATGAAGTTCATCAGAGGTTTAGTTCATGGGTATATCAGGTATGTTACGTATTCAATATATAATGTTTTTTAGAGAGAATAATGTATGACAGCGCCCTCACATGTGATAACTTCCCAAATTATGAAGAATTTGGACCTCAATGTTGTGCAAGAACTTTTAGCTATGTTATAGACACCTATGTTGCTTTAAAAAAAAAAACTGAAAATTATGTTGTTGATTGACTAATTAGCTGTTTTTTCCTAGACTACAAGAGTGTACAAGGAGAAAGAACATGCTGAGGTTGAATTTACTGTAAGTTAATAAACTTCCATTGGTGAATTATCAATGTGTTTGATTCTTTTATATGTCAGCTGAAAATATAAAAAATATATTAAATTCTCATCTTAGAGACCTTATCAGTTTTCCTTGATTTCAGGTTGGACCCATACCTATAGATGATGGAAATGGAAAAGAGATTGTCACTCAAATCAAATCCATGATAGGAAACAACAAAACATTCTATACTGACTCAAATGGACGCGATTTCCTGAAACGGGTGTGTAAGATTTAAAGAATATTAAATCCAAAGTGTGTTCATTCTTGTTGATTGCTAATGTCAAAATTTGAGCTGACATTGTAAGTTTTCCGATTCTGCTCAGATTCGAGACTACAGATCTGACTGGGACCTCCAAGTCGACCAACCAGTTGCTGGAAATTACTACCCTGTATGTTTGCACTAAAGCCATCACACTCTACACCTTTTCTCTTTAGTTTCATTTTACATTGTTTTTCATGACAATTATATATTTACTACCACTTGTGTTATCTTGTGATGATCTGTGTATGGAGAAAAAGTGATGTACGTTTGATAAAAATAACTTGACAGTATGGAACCCACTAAACTGAATAATTTGTTGAATTGTATAAGGTATAATTTTTATACTGAAAAAGTCCTAGTTTCGTTGGAAGTGGGTAACAACATTCGTGATTTCTTAAGGTTCATTTCACATCTTTATTCCTTATGTATGTCTCCATTTCTCTTTCAGATTAATCTTGGAATTTACATCAAAGATAAGAGCACAGAGATGTCGGTTTTGGTGGATAGATCAGTTGGAGGATCAAGTATTATTGATGGTGAAGTCGAGATAATGCTGCACAGGTTATTCTGCTCCCTTTCTGTGTTGATTCCTCTCCTATACAGGCTTACTCATAAATCCACTCATTTTCTTTGTCTCACCATTTCTTAGTTTCCTTTATAGAAATAGTAATAATCAACCTTATTTTAAGATAGTAACACAAGGCATCATTTTGCAGGAGATTGCTCCATGATGATGGTAGAGGTGTTGCCGAAGCTCTAAATGAAACCGTTTGTGCTCTTAATACATGCACTGGCTTAATTGTAAGTAAAATCAACTGCAAAGAAGCCTACCTACTCTGTCACATGTATGCATGTCTTATAAAATTAAATTACACTACTTTCTATGTCAACAATTTTTCACACAGGCCCAAGGAAAGTACTATCTAAGATTTGATCCACTTGGAGAGGGATCCAAGTGGCGCAGGTCGTTTGGACAGGAGATATACTCGCCTTTCCTTCTGGCCTTCAGTGAGCAGGTAAAAGCCATGGCTAAGCTTTCCTGTTGCTGATTGTTTGACTTTTCTGTGCTTCATATCGCAGTGATATATCTGCAGGATGATAAGTGGACAAATTTCGCAACACCAACTTTTTCGGCCATGGATCCTTCTTACAGCCTACCCGATAACGTCGCAATAATAACCCTCCAGGTAAAAATAAAATCATTCAAATGAAGAAACTATGTAGATTCTTCATCTTTATACCAAGACAGGAATATGCATAACGCATACTGCTATTTTGTCGCCTCAGGAGCTTCAAGACGACACTGTTCTCCTCCGTTTGGCACATCTATACGAGGTTTTGTTTAAAATATGCATTTGATTACCTTCCACCTTAAAATGCACCTAAAGATCCAACTTTTTTAAAGCAAAATGTAGTTAATTTTTCTGAAAAGTAGCATTAATATTTTGTTGTATAACTTCATACACCGTTGCTCTCTTGCTCGTGTGGCATCAGGTTGGAGAGGACAAGGAGTTATCTAGCTTAACAACCGTTGAATTAAAGCGAGTTTTTCCTAATAAGAAGGTGAAAAGACATAAAACCAAACTATTGCCGGTTATTACCATTGTTATTTTATTAATTCTTATCAACTTACATTCTGAACTTTGGCATGTTTCCGAAAGGGTCCGACATTCAAAATATGCAAAATAAAAACAAATAAAAGGACCTTCCAATATTTCTTCAAAAAATGTAATTAAATCACGATTCCGGCATCGGATTCATGACTTGGCATGCTGGAGTCTCTGGTTTAGCATTTTTGAAAAAATGTTGAAAGGTCAGTTGTTTGAGGTGGATTCTTGTGAAGATTTTTGCAGGTGTACATTGACATTTTTCTTTAGTATAATCGTCACTGTTTAGTTAGGGGGTAAAAAGTAAATGTCACTTTTCTTAATGATAATTGTCACTTTTATTTGTCCGCACATTGTGGAGATTCTCATAGTAGTCTTTGCCGAGTTATTTTCTTTTGCATGTTATGAAAGTCGCGACATTTTTATAATTTGGACAATTTCCCATTAGATCAACAAAATCAAGGAAATGAGTCTATCTGCCAACCAAGAAAGAGCAGAAATGGAAAGGAAGAGACTATCTTGGAAAGTAGAAGGCTCGGACACAAAACCGCCCTCTGATCAGAGAGGCGGCCCTATAGATGGTGTGAAGTTGGTAGTCGAGCTCGCCCCCATGGAAGTAAGAACCTTCATCATCGACTTCAGCTCAAAATCGAATCTTCTCCAGTACTGATGCACGACGCGAGGTGAGTTGTTTTTTCATGTTCCATTATGCTGGGAAAATAACATCTGTCTTATATATTAGTCGCACGCGTCTGTAAATAGCTCAAATAACGGATCTTGAAATGTCGGTTGGATCGATGAGTGTGTGTGTGGAGGTAGATCCGTCGGAAGGCTATGAGAAGTTTCAGCTGCTTTTTTGTGATGAGATGTGATGACGTTGGTTGCTACTTGTCTTCATCTCTCTCTTGTAGTTGTAGGTGCCTTGTACCGTAATGGAGTAACTAATAAGGCCTTTCGTTGCTCTACTGAAATGGCACATGTAATAATATGGTTTCTTCATGTTATGTTTTTCCAGTTTCAATAAATCAATTATAGATGATAATAACAAGATTCTGAGGGTGTAAAAAAAAGCGTGTTGAGGAATTCAGGAAACAACCAAATCCAAGTTGGAGCATAAAATTTAAGAGCCACGCTCATATATATATGATCACCTTATAATTCACTCTATTGAAACACAAAATATATTACCATCATATCCCTATCATCCTAAATTATAAGGTGATGCATATATATATCGATGTATAAGAATTTTTGTCAAAATTTTTTAATGTTCAATCCAACATTCGTTTTTAATTTACACAAAAAGTGGATCTTAATACTTTAAATCATACTACTATTTTTTAGGTGGGTAAATGTATTCAAGGTATACGTTAAATGAGACAATTGAATGTAGATGAGCCAATTAATAAATACAAATGAGACTATTTTAAAATTTAAATAAGATTTCATATTTGTAAATGAGACAATTACAAAATGGAATACAAATGTAAATGTAATTATTTGTTATAAGCAAGTGATTGAGACAATTACGAGATGACAATGAAACAATCACAAAAAAGGAGATATATTTAAAATGCAAATGAGGCTATCTTTCATCATTTTAGGATGATACATTGGGGTGCAAGAGTTAATGTGTTTCTTTTGAAAGTAATACATTTAAAATTTAAAATAAAATAAAATTACAAATTCTATTTGTTTTTTGAATTTGCAAGTGTAATACCCACTGCACTAGACTATTACTATTAAATTTGTCAATCTTAAACCAAACTTTAAAAATGATTCAAATTTAATTGATACATTTAGGAAACACAATCTCACCATAACCATCCAACAATTTAATTTAACCTAATTCTATTCCTAATAAATTGTACCAATCCAAAACAAATTAGGTCCGACCCGACCCACAGGATCAGACCCAACCCGCTAAATTACTCGTATATCACTGTACGGGAATCAACAGTAGAGGTAGACATCAAGTCATCAACAATTCAACATCGGCGTTACAAAACTGAACCCCTTTACAAAACCCGCCGCTGCTAGCGCTCCCGGCGCACCGTAGAATCCGCCGGAATATTCCACCATTTTCTCCATTTCCCCCCGTTAACCTTTAAATCGATATCCGGCGTTCAACCGATCTCAAATTCAATTGATGGCGAAGGGAGACGACGTCGCTGGGATGGAAATCGATCAGAATTCATCCGCCACCGATCAGATTAGTAACCCTAAATTCTCCATCAATGGTGGTTCTCTCTCCTTCTGTATTAATCATTTTGTTTATGTGTGTGTGAATGAGTGTCCTTATTTTGGCTGTGAATTTCGCAGTGCTGCAGCTATTGAAATCAGCACAAATGCAGCACGGATTGCGCTTCAGCGATTACGCTCGTTACAGGTAGTGCTAACTTGTGTTTGTTTGAAATTGGGTTTACTTGTATAATGTACCTATTGGGGGTCTGCTGTTTGGTCGGAAAAAAGGTTTCTGAGCATTATCTGTATTGAAAATAATAGCTCAGGTATGTTCAATTTGAGTTTTCAGGAGGTACTGCACTGCACGACTGAGGAGACTGTATAAGTCCTTGAAATTCACCCATGGCCGTGGAAAATATACCAAGAGAGCCATATCCTCATCTACCGTGACTGAAGTCAGGTACGTGTAAATGCATTTCATTTATATTTTTGCTGTCAATGAAATGGTTACACTCACTTGCAAAATATATATGCATGACTTTCCATTAAAAATTTAGCTACATATATTCAATATTTAGCTACATATAGATGATCATTAAGATCATAAACAAGCTAACGGGCTGCATAAGGCTTTGCTGATCCTCCTGCTGGCATCTGAGATGATGAATTTTATATTATAGGTATGGCATCAAAAGGAAAAAGTTTGTGCTACTAAAGATTCCTTATCTAGTTCATTTTATAGCGTGTAATGAAAATTAAGGTCGAAACTGTATCTCTCTTAGTTTCATCGGCAGAAAAATGTTACTGGATAAGGAAAGGCTATCACAATATCTCGAACCCTATTTGTAACAGGGATCCTGGTTCAGTTAGAAATAGAATCTGGCTTGTGGTTTTTATTCTCCATGAATATAGGTTTTCCCTACAGATAGACAGTGGAGACTATTGGTATTAGAAATCTAACAAATACATTCCAGTTGAAGTTAAGTGGTTAGAGTATCCTTTCATTTATGTTTTCCTTAAATAATTTTTTTATTTAACTAATTAAAATAAGGTAGAATATAATGCTTTCATGGTAATCTTTGTGTATGCTACTAGAGCCCATCTTCGTTTATTTTCTTATTTTCTTTTGCTCTGTCTTCAACTGCTTACTATAGGGTAATCTCTTTTGCTTTTCTAACATGTTAAATCTTCCTTAATTTTCTGAGGCTCTTGCAATTCGTTCTAGGTTTCTTCATTTGGTTCTATATGCTGCTGAAAGAGCATGGAGTCATGCAATGGAAAAGAAAACTTTACCAGATGGCCCAAATGCACGCCAGAGGAGCTACCTCATTGGCAGGCTAAGGAAGGCTGTAAAGTGGGCCACCCAGTTTCAAGAGTTGTGTGCCATCAAGGGAGATTCAAGAACATCTCTGGAAGCTGAGGTGTGAATCAGATCTTTTGCTCAGATGCTACTAATACATTCGCGCTAATTTTCAGATGATTTGTTTAACGATTTTTTGTTTTTCCTAATATAATGATACATATACTGTGCAACTACTATAACTCCCGGCTTGTTTCTTAGAGACTGATATATTTAAAGAAGTTTCATCTTTTCTGGTAGTTGATTTGAAAGTTCTTTTCTCCTTTGCGGTCATTCTTTGTAATCATTAGAAAGCTTTGTTAAGCCGTATATATATGTTAACTAGGATCCAAGCATAACTTTAGTATTCAAAAAGGATTATTTTGTACGTGAAAAAGCATAATAATCGAGGAAAGCATTATTTTTTTATGACACAGCTTTTTAATGCATAAAATAATGCGTTCCTCGATTATTATGCTTTTTCACGTGCAAAATATGTTTTTTGAGTACTGAAGTTATGCTTGGATCCTAGTAGATCCGCACCCTATGTATGTGTGTATATATTTTGTGGCTCCATGACTCATTTTAATATAAATAGGTCAAACAGTTATATCACATTGAGTTCTTGTCTAAATGTTTCAAGAAGTTGGGGGAAAGAAAAGGACGTGGGAAGATGCTTGACATATCTTCAATTGTCAATGTCCTGAGTCTTAGGAATCACTCGTTATGTTTCATTTCCATGCAGTGTAGGCCACAGATCATTTGTCTGTATTGGTTGCTTTTTGTCATACAAAAATTATGTCATTGCTTATAGAAAAGCTTTTTTTTTTTTTTTTTTTGTCTGTAATATCCAGGCTTATGCTTCTTATATGAAAGGGAGTTTGTTATTTGAGCAAGATGAACACTGGGACATTGCGCTAAAGTGCTTCAAAAGTGCCAGGTACATTTTTATCTCTTAAGGAGTTTCTGGATAAAGAAAATAATTTGACAGCACTTCTTTTGACTAAAGAAGCTGAACTTACTGGGATATTTTTTGCTAGCTCATCTCTTCTACTGCTTCATTACAAAATTTAGCTTTCCCAGAAAAGGCAGTGTTTGCCCTCATGAAGACTTGTCTAGTGATGGCTAACTTCCTTCATTTTGACAGGGCTGTTTATGAGGAGCTTGGAAAGTATGGAGATCTAGAGAACCAAGTTTTATGCCGGGAGCGGGTTGAGGAACTTGAGCCTAGCATAAGATATTGTCTGCACAAAGTTGGGGAGTCAAATTTACAGACATCTGAACTAGTCCAGATAGGAGAAATGGAAGGGCCTGCTCTGGACCTTTTTAAAGCTAAATTGGAGGTTTGTCTATTTCATCATATGGTAGTGTGGATATATATATTTAATAACTGCTAGTGAAGCACACTCCAATCTATCTCAAAGCAAAGTGTTCTGTCCTTTTCAAGTTGTTTCTATCCTCATAATGGCTCATACCATGGATTATTATTGATAATGTATCTTGATTTGCCATCATCACCAGGCTGTCATGGCCGAAGCTCGATCTCAACAGGCGGCATCATTGACTGAATTTCAATGGCTTGGTCACAGATTTCCCATTTCAAATGCAAAGATTCGAGTCGCCATACTCAAAGGTACATGCCATTTATATATGTATTATAAGTGTCGTAGCTCAGAGTGCTGTAGATTGTGGTTTGTCCTTCCAAATTCATACCCTGACTTGGCCAGGATTTGTTTCATGAGTAAATGCCCAACTTGGTAGGGTGAACTAAACTGTCACTGTGGTCCAAGAAATGTTCCCTTTGAAATGTTGCAATTACAACACCACAATTCAATCTTTTTGCAATTACAACATCCTTAAATTCTTTTCTGTGAAATTTGTCCCAAATGCACTCTTGAAAGATGTGTCCCAAATTTGTCCCAAATCTGTTGGGAAGTTGGAGATGTTGTACTTTGGAAAATATTACAATATGATGTTGTAATTGCAATCTCTTAGAAATTGTGTTAATGTTACAATTTGCAAATTGGGGTAACTGACTCTTTCTTTTCCTGTCTGATGCTTGGCATGACTAAAAGGCTAAATGAGTTGTATACTTGACCAAGTCGTGTATATGGGAAACCGTGGTGAAACTTTATTTTTTGTGCCATTATAGCCAATCATGTTTCCTGGAGTTAAACAATCCAGTTAATTACTTACTGGATGCTGTAGTGCTCTCACAATGTATTTTACATCTCTTAGTAGCCATTTTATCAGCCCGGACTCTGTCAATTTTTCTGCTGTGGTTGAGCTTAGGGTAGCACAGATTAATAGGTGAATATAACTCCTAGTGCAAGTTTAGCCTTATATTTGCTCGTTATGTATGTTTGTGTGAAGCTATGCATATATCTACATATTTATATGTATTTCCCATATGCTTTGTAGCTCTGTTATGTATATGCAACATGTATGCCATTTAGATTTTATTGTTTTCCATCACCGCTATGATTATACTCATGAATTGTTAAACTCATACATACCAAATCTCAAACTCTTTTGCTGGACTTTATTTTATCAGCCCAGGAACTGGAGAAAGATACTAATGGTCCAGGAGCAGATTCTGTACCTGCAGAGAAAAAACTAGCCATATATGACAAAATATTTGCTGCTTATAGTGAAGCCAGGAGCTGCATAAGGAATGACTTAGTGAGTGCTGCTTTAGTAATGAAATTTCTGTTTACCCTATGTCCTTTCTGTGTGTAACAGTTTTATGCATTCACGGGGCAGAATATTGAAATAAGGCTAAGATTTTTTTTTTGAAATAGAAGGAAGAATAGCTTGAACGGAAAGCAGGGTATGTATGATGAGTTTGATTGTAATTTTTCTGCTGTAGGCTAACACAGGTAATTCTGAGAGCATTAAGGACGACCTGAGTGGCCTTGATAAAGCTATTGGTGCTGTCCTAGGAGAGAGAACAATTGAACGTAACCAGTTGCTTGTGCACATAGCAAAGAATAAGCTCAGTAAGGTTCGCGATGAAAAAAATGAAAAGGTTACAAAACCTGAAGAGCTTGTCCGGTTATATGATCTCCTGCTCCAGGTGAGTACCGAGAGACTGACGACATATTAGTAATTTAGTATTAACTCTAATTAACTTTTTAAAAGCTAAGCAGTTTCTTTTTCAAACAGAATGCTGCTGATCTTTCTGATCTGGTTAGTTCGGGAAGAGACAGGAAACCAGAAGAAGTGGCCCTTAGTGAAGAATGTGAACTGAAAAGTTTAGTTTTCCGAGCAGAAAGGTTAGGCCCTTGTAATGTTTGTTTTCTATTTTAATCTTGATTCTTTCTCCCGACAACTTATGTTTCGTGTTGCTATAGTTTCAGTTTGGCATCCGATACTTTTCTAATTCTAAAATTTTTGTACCTTTCCTCATAGAGTAAAAATGATACACCACTTAATTATAATATACTATACATACCCTTAACTAAATAGCAGTTCAGGAATTTGTTGTTTGTGAAACATTACACATTTTTGTAGTTGGGCATTCATTTGGCTTATTAGATAATTGTCATACTTCATTTACCACATTTCATTTTTCCTTGTTTCATATGTGATACAATTTTCCGTAGCATCTTTAAGATGCCTGATTAACGACCCTTCTGTTTTTGCTTAGCTCACCTTTGTTTCTGAATGGCATCCGGTTATTGATATATTCATCACTTCCCTGTAGATGCTTTTACTTGGCAAAATCTTATAGTTTGGCTGGAAAAAGGGTAGAGGCATATGCTTTATTCTGCAGAGCTCGTTCCTTAGTTGATGATGCTCTTAAGAAGCTTCAGAGTTCGACCCATGCTGATCAGGTGCTTGCTTTCCCTAATACTTCTGCATCTCCTTTTCACTGCCAGCTCACAATATGTTTCCTTTATTGGCCATGGTTACCTTGTAGCAAAAACTCCTTTAAATTAAATGCAAACTTTATTCTCCAATCATAAGGTGACCTACTTGGATAATATCAGTTACTAAAGTGGGGAGATTTTCCATTTGCAGTACCATAATTCATTTGAATTATTTGTTGCTATGTAGGCAGTGCAATTTGCTTGAATCTAGTAAGCTTCACACAGTAAATCCGTACTTTTGAACTTCATTTCTGACTCTAAACCAATACAAAACTTATTACAGGTTGCTATCAAGGAACTGAAGGTGCTTTACAATGATTGTCGATCCAACATTTGTATAGAACATGCAACCGGAGTCATGGAGGAGGAGAAGGCTCCAGAAAATCTTTCTAAAAAGATCTCAAATATCTCATTGACAGGAAATGATAAGAAGGTATGTAACACATTTAATTTTCCTTTCAATCTGGAAACTAGTTAATGATTTTGAGATTCTGGTATAATTTATCTTTTGGCCTATTTTTAGTTGAACAAATTTGTTCAATTAATTAGTTGTAAGTTGAACTTTGATAGCATATTTTATTACTTCCCTAATAAACTTAGCTGTGTTTTTGCCTTGTCCTACTATCTTTTAGCTTAGGTTGAGTGCTTCAAATGAATTTTTGTGACAATTCCAAATGTAAGTAGAGATAGAAATAGGCCCCAATAGACTGAGCCGTCAACAAAAAGCTAACCCACGTAGTATCATGGTGCTTGTAACGGGGTGGGGCTGGTAATGGGTGTCAGCCACCCAGGAAGCTTTCCTTTCACTTGTGTATCTATAGTATATATGTATACATTACGTTCATAGTATCTAAATTATTTAATAACATGTTTGTGTTTGAAATTTCTACAAAAAGAATTAACCACATGAAATAGGAGGAGAAGTGTTATCTGGCTGTCGATGGTCTAAAACTTGTATATCTGTAATATTGGTTGGTACAGGTTTGAGTCCAGAGATATTATTGCTTGCTATGTATTTTATGTATACCCTGGTAGCTGGTAGTACCTTATTGCTCATCCCTGAATGAATTATCATTTGCTATCAGGTTTAGGTATATGTCAAATTTCATTTCTAGACTTATATAGTCTCTCTTATTGCTCAAGTGCAGTTTGTTTTGGTGTTCCTTTATAATTTATCCATACACTATTAACTCTGTTTGCTTCAGCTTGAAAAGCTGCTCATTGAGAACCTGGACAATTACGAGTCAGCTGTTGGAGATCCTACCACAAAGTCAACCCCGCGCATCTCAGTCTTCCCGCCGGCCTTCGAAGCAGTCCCGCGCAATCCAGTTATCATGGATCTGGCCTACAATTCGATCGATTTCCCATCACTGGAGAACAGAATGAAGAAAGACAAGAAAGGATTACTTAGTAGGTTTTGGGGATGATGAGTATCTTCTACATTGTGAGTGTGTGGATTATAGAGGTCTACGGCCAACATCTACCATTATTGTCTTTGAAATTTTAAGAGGGATAGAGAGCTTCGTTTTAACTTGAAAATTTTGACTTCTCAGGCTGTAAAAACTACAGGAATTTGTGATTTGGGTAATTGGTAACTTCCTTAAAACTAGGACCACACACGTAGATCATTTTCTCATATGCTTCAGGATGTTTTGATGCATGATTCTGGAAAAAAGATGTGTTTTAATGGGTTTTCGATATTTTGATATTGAGATCTTTAGTTTACTACTAGATGGAATTTACAAGAATATGTTACATATAATGTGAGATGACTGACTATCTTGTGTCAACCATCTTTTGTCGCGCTTAGTAAACTTAAATAACACGACCCAATTTAACTCGAACAATTTTTCAGATGTTGGTCAGCAAAATATGGTTGCTTACATAAATATAATGAAGGTGAATAAAAGGATGGACAAAAAGAAAAGACAAGGGTCAAAATAGGAAAATATTCCCCCCTTTATTTTACGTGGAGAAAATGAGTGGACCTAAATGGAGCGTTTTCACGAGATATATTATTACTTTGGTACTACATGTAAGGCGTGTAATGAAGATGGCTAGTTGTCTTTGTGTGTGTGATATGATTAACCATTATTCCTTTTTAGTTCATGCAAATTTAAAGGATGAGGGCCCTTTTTCCATTTTAAATAGTAAGGTTTTCCCACATAAATATGTGGAGTGACCACACAAGTAAGAATGCTTCATCCTTAAAAGGCAAAAATAATTAGGTGGGAGTTAGATAGAATTATCATTACCTTTTGTGGACCATCAACCAATATACAATAAATTCCATTACATGACTCAGTTATTCCTTTTCATTTTTCATCAACAATATGTACAAATTGGTTGGGCGTCCTTGTTCTATATTTGTACCAACCAACACAACATTTGGGGGTTAGTCCAAGTCTGCAAACGCAGGTAGAATCTCCCTTACAAAATCAATTACGCAAGACCCATGTCATAAAATTGAAGAAAGATGTGCCAAATAAACTAAATTAGTGGAAAATGCACCTAAGCAGAAGTACTTGAGTCTGTCTCAAATATGAATCTTACCAATACATTTATAGGTTGAGTCTGTCACACCTTGATTTTCAATTGTGATCAACAAGAAAAGAACCAAACAATCTTGATCGGACTAAAGAGAAAAATCAGCCCAAAAACTAAGAATCAATGGAATTATTGTCTCAGGCGTTCTTCTCACGGTATTTATGAGGATCACCCAGGTTGGTTTTGGTGCATTTCATGTAACAAGTTTGTACGGTCCTGGACTATGGGTGTCCGGTCCTTATGCCCTCAGGCTTGTGTGGTTTGCATACTATAGGAACGCAAGCTTACCATGTACGCACCGAAGATAATGAGAGTAGGTTCGGTAAATTTGTTGCTTATCATTAATATATATATAGTGTTTTGATATAAGATAGTATGTGAAAACAGTCTAGGCTTGTGAATGTTGCATGGTACGTTACAGCGCAGGGGACATGCATGCATGTGTTTCTCATTTCCTAACCATTACACTTGATGTTGATAGAGGTACAATGTATCATTGCGCTGCTTCTTTGAAAGTTCCACTTGTCATGAAGTAGTATAGAATTTTCCGAATGCTCCAGTTCCACCACTAGTTTCCCAACACTGAGTTAGACTCAAAACACTTTTCTTTATCGTCTTCTACTTATTATTTGATAGGAATGTCAATTTTCAATCAACCCATTCAATCATTATTTGATAGGAATGTCATTATTTTTCGCTCAAATTTTTTGCACTAACCTTAAATCTCCGGTTCTCGAAATAGCACACCGGTCTATAAAGTTAAGGAAGAAAATTTTGCATATTCTTGTGCAAACAATGGGTCTTTTTTTTTCCCCCAATCAAGACGTTTAACCTCATAGTACATGCAAAAACTGAACCTCATTTTAACGTTAATAACTATAAGTAACTACGAGAAAGATAAATACTGGATATACATTTTTTTAAATGATTTTTTTCCCATATTAACGTCAAAAGGTTCCGATTAAAGGCTAGACTAAAACAAGGAGATCAGTGAAATGATGAGTATAAATTCCGTATGTGAACCAAAAACACTTTTGTACAAGAATATGATCCGAAATCTAATTATAATCAAGTTCACAAGCAAAACAATGAAATTTGAAAACTAAAGAATTTTTTTGTTAATCGAGCCAATTAATCTTATCAATTAACCCGGATTATTTTTGCTTCAGGCGAATAGATTGTAAATGGAAATGATAAGTATAAATTTCAGACCTATTTCTTTTAGTTTAATAATTATTCACATGAATCTAGTTGCCAATTTTAAACTATATTTCGTGCAGGTGGTTTATGGTGAGAAAATTTCCTAAGTGAAATAAATAGGAATAATAATAAAGGAAAAACTGCAAATCAAATCACGAACTATACCATAAAATGCAATTACAACACGACTTTTGAATCTTTGCAATTAAATACGTAACCTTTCAATTTTTTGCAATTAAAACACATCCAAATTTTTCGATGGGCGTATGGACTTAAAAATTCCACATCAATATGACGTCATTTCTTTTAAGAGAAATCTACATATTTAAAAAAGAGTATGGAGCCGCCGTCGTTCTCCGCTTTAAAAAGAGTATTGAACATTTCTTCATCAATGAAACGATGTCGTTCCATACTTTTTTAAAAATAAAATGTTCAGATTTCTCGTATAAGAAACAATGTCATATTGACGTGAAATTTTTAAGTCCACACGTCCTCGGAAATTTTGGGCGTGTTTTAATTGCAAAAAATTGAAAGGTTGGGTATTTAATTGCAAAGATTCAAAAATCATGTTGTAATTATATTTTAAGTTATAGTTCGTGATTTGATTAGCAATTTTCCCTTAAATAAATGAGTTTATAACATTTTCATACCAGTACAGCACAATCAATATTGTTATATTGCGCAGATGTCAAATATGTTAGTCGGGCACATGTTCAATAACAGGTGTTGAACAAACAACATAAAATATAGAATTGTCAAAATTTATTTTAATTATTAATCTAGTACTATAATGGAAGGATCAAAATTCATTCATATTTTCTAGCGAACCTTTTTTTTTTTTTTTTTTCTACCTGATTCAAATCCTATTCATATTCATAGGAAGAAACAAAAAGTAGTTGCTCCATGGACCATCACACGTTTGATTGTTCGACTAGAAAAGTGAAAACATTATTGTACTACTTTACGATTTTTATCACCTCATATAAATAAATGACTGAGCAGGCCTTTTTATGTTTGGCACTCCACTTCAAGTTATTTCCACTGCTTTAATATATTTTTCTTAATCGATGAATTACTCGTATCACGAAATTATGAAGTAGATTACTAGTTGGCCTACTTGAGATCCAATGTCCAATTTTTGGGTTTCACATTTTTTATTTTCTTTAAATAAATTTATTCTTTTTCTTTCTTCAGTTTCAATTTTTTTGTATTTTAGTTTAACTTTGTAATACTTATTAATATGATTTACTCTATCATTTTTTTTAGTACATATACATTTATTTTCAGTGTTATGATCAGTGAATAATTAACTAATTAATGAGGGTATATAAGTAGTCTTCAATATTTGTGTAAATTTTATTTATGATCCGATGTGTTATAGTCATTTTTATTGTTAATAGTGGGACACAAGACCAATAATATATATA
>JAYJMF010000002.1:3487994-3503416 GCA_036873715.1 Salvia sclarea | reverse complement strand
ACTAGTGCATTACGGGACCCCCCGTAATGTCTAACGATCCCAGTTCCAGGACCAGCAGGCTCTGATCGGCGATTCCTCGATGCCTGTTCGGACCTCGCCACATATTTTGGCTCCTGCCACTTCTCTGTCCAAGATGTCTCAATATCCTCCTTCATCCAATCCAACTTCTTCCCTTCCCTGTACTTGCGCTTTGCACCGGACATGTGATCTGCGAATGCCACGCTTTCGGTCGTTAATTTCCGTAGTTATGAGCGTTTTTTCTTGTAATGGCTTGATTTGGTGTGATTGATGTGTTGAACATAATGAAGCTTCTAGAAGATGTTGGTGTATTGCATTTGCTACCACACATTTATCTATTTGAGCGTTAAGTACATCACTCTTCAACTCTTAATTAATCGCTTCCACACACTCTTCTTGCACATCATATTAACTACCATGAATCTTTATCTATAAACTAAGAAGAAACGTGTGTCCATATACATCAAGGGAAACTCATTAATACTATTATAAACTTCGTACTAGAAAAATTATATGTATCGAATATATCTACAATGAATAACCGTAACTACGTAGGTGGTGGGTTTAGGTATATGAATATCTACAATTAAAACCCGTAACTATGTAGGTGGGTTTAGGTATATGTCACTCGATCCGGCCACCCTTGACTCGGATATTAAATAAAATGAACAATCACTATAAGAGAAACTGCAACTTTAACACCGGGAAAAAAAACACGTCGTCGGTAAAGCAAATTCCGTCCTAAAATAGGGTCAACAACCGATTCACGACGGAGTAAGACCGTCTTTGGAAGTCTCATTATGAGTGTCCCAAACGACGGTACTAATTTCACGACTGCAATCAAAGAAGATTAACATTATAACAATAACCACCCCCAAATCCAATCACCAACCCTAAAAACACAATAAAAATGAACTTTTAAGGTTTCCAAACTGAAATAGGGGAAGAGACTACCCAGCTTTGTTTCCGGTTATTAAAATGCCAAATCAAACATATTAGGCCTAATACAAAAATATGAAGAAATCCACAAAGATCACTAAAGACAGTATATTACATGTTACACCCGATGAAATATATTGCGTATAATACCCATAGTCCGTTTATGCACACCCTATATTTTGACAAGGGCTACGAGGCCTACGTTTTCCACCCAATATAACATCTACAAGACCGAGAAAAGATTTTATTGATATATTCAGAAAATCAGACACTAACCCTCTATTACTCTCTTAGCTCCATCCAAAGTGTTCTTTAGCAACATTGCAACAGTCATCGGCCCAACACCACCGGGAACAGGAGTTATGCATCCTGCCGTCTTACATGCTTCTTCAAAATCTACATCCCCAACAAGCCGATAACCAGATTTCTTACTAGAATCATCCACAGCATTGGTTCCTACGTCGATTACTGCAGCACCGGGTTTGATCCAACTTCCCTTGATCTGAAAATCAAGTTGCTTGATCCGTTAGTTAAAGCAGAAACATTTCATCATTCATACATCAGTAAAATAGTAGATCAATTGGAGCAATTACTACAAAGTTAATTCTAACAAAGCTAAAGGTGATCGTGATATGATTCTCGTTACCATTGCTGCTTGTCCTGCAGCAGCGATGATAATGTCAGCATTCCGGATAATGCTCTCTGGCTCTTTGGTACGAGAGTGGACTATAGTGACGGTGGCATCTTCCTTTAGAAGGAGCAAGGAAACCGGTAAACCGACTATGTTGCTCCGTCCTACCACAACAGCATTCTTTCCCTTAATTGTAACACCATGGCGGGTTAAAAGCTCGATGCAACCCTGTTTAGGAGAAAAGAACTCATGAAATAAGATTAACTCCATAATAATTAACTAAGTATGGAAACACAAGTTCAAATGCTTTCTTTAAGATCATGTCATCTATTTAATTTTTAATGAGTGCATCTGAAAAATATTCCAAATGTGAAATATAAATTAGGGAAAAACATTTAAATAGCATCTAAAGTAATTGACGCATATAATACCTTTGGGGTGCACGGGACAAACAGAGGATCTCGGCCTTTCATTGCTAACTTGCCAATGTTCAAAGGATGAAATCCATCAACATCCTTCGTCAGTGATATCTCAGTTAAGATTTTCTCTTCGTTTATATGTTTAGGCAAAGGGAGCTGAACCAATATACCTGCACAAACCAAACAGAAATGCTTTAGATTTTCAATTTTCCAACTTGCAAATTTTGAAGTGTTGTCAGGTCAACAAAGTAATTCCTCATAGGATCTTGCAAATTATGAGGAGATTAAGAAAAAGCATCAGTATAACACAATAACAAAGTATTGGGATTTATGTTAATCAATCATTTCCCTTGACACTCCTCCCACAAGCAAAAGATTCGACTTTTAAACGGGCAAATCCTTAATTTATTTCTACAAAGTTTACTACGCGATTCCAAGAGACATTTTTAGGTACACTACACAATATGCATCCAAGGCCAAGCCAATACTATTACAAAAGGATCACATGAAGATACAAGCAACAAACAAACAAATCTAAAAAAGAGTCAAATCACAAAAACTCAACGAGTGTAGCACATTTAGCTCACCAACCATGAACATCATGAGCGACATTCAGTTCACGGACATCGCAAATCAAATCAGACAAAATATTCAAGTATCAAATGGGAAAATCATCAAATTTAATCTACAAAGTTTACTAGATTGTAAGAGACATTTTTAGATACGCTGCTTAATATTCATCCCTATACAACTACAAAATGATCGCATGAAAAAACAAGCAACAGACGCAAATGTAACAAGAAATCAAACTCAGAAATCGAGGACTGAAACAAGTTTAGCTCACCAACCATGAACATCAGGATTGGCATTCAATTCATGAACTTTGCAAATGAGTTCAGATTCGGATACATCCTCTGGTAGGTCCAAATCAATCGACTTGATTCCAACTTCTAAACAAGCTTTCCTTTTCATATTCACATAACTCTGTGAATCCTTCCTTTGCCCCACTATCACAACAGCTAGACCAGGAACCTGAAATCAACTCCAACAACCATACAATCAATAGAGCATTCCGCATTCCTGCCATCATCAAGGCTACAAATTGAGCAATTCCGATATACAAAACCTGAAATCCTATCATTTCTTTTGCAAATTCTAAAAAAAAAAAAATGCTCTCTAGCACATTGCTAAATGCGCAACAGCTCAAATCAAATAATGGAGTATCATCTTCAGCTAAAATCAATTGGCAGAGAGAGAGAGACCTTGCTGTAAGTTTCAGAGAGGCGGCGGACTTCAGCGGCGATCTCAGATCGGATTGTTTGGGCGACTGCTTTGCCGTCGATTATAGTGACCTTGTGCTCCGACGACATCGTTGTAGGTGGAGAGAGATTTGCAGCTAGATTCTGGTTAATTCAATGGTGATTCTTTATAGTGTAGTGCAGATAAACATTGGCATCAAGCATTAATAATATTGATTTTTTGTTTTGGGAATTTATACATTGCGCATGGATTCTTGTACATTGGCCTGGCAGCACTAATTTAGATCTTTAATTTAGTCTTTCAAAATGGGCCAAATCCGAGGCCCATATAGTGTATGTTTATATTGTCTCCTTTTGGCCCAACTATCAAAATTAAAAATTATAATTTGAAAAAGTAATCAGTCTCGGAGTTCGACGTCACAGACCTGTAAACTTTAGCAGAAGAAATAGCCGTTTAACTTTTAAAAGCAAAGCCTCTATCAAAAAAATAAAAACTTTCAAAAACAAAGCTTCGATCAAGATCGGGAAAAGAAAATGGGAAGATTCAAAACAAAATCCGATTACGAAGAAATCAGAAAAGCTCGCATCGTCGAAAATCAGGTTTATGAGAAAAGTATTTTTCTTTTGCGGTGTTGTCGATCTGCAACATTCCTGAATTTCTCTTTGACGGCTGTCGAAATTTACAGGCGCGGTTAGCTAATTCGGGGCTTCAAAATACCCAATCGGAGCAGCGTTTTCTCAATTCTTCGCCGAAATCCGAGAAAAAGAAATACTGCAAAGTGGATAACAGCGCCATCGTTTTACGGCGGTCACCTCGATTGAGCGGGCAATCGACGCCATCAGAAGGAGATGCGTTGATATTAGTGGCAAACGATTACGAAGAAATCAGAAAATCTCGCATCATCGAAAATCAGGTTTCTGAATTTTTTGCGGTTTTGTCTGTTAGAAACATTTCTATATCTCTTTGACGGATTTCGAAATTACAGGAGAGGTTAGCTACTTTGGGGCTTCAAAATACCCTATCGGAGCTGCGTTTTCTAAATTCGCCGCCGAAATCGGAGAAAAAGAAACACTGCAAAGTCGATTACAGCGCCACCGTTTTACGGCGGTCACCTCGATTGAGTGGGCAATCGCCGCCACCAGAAAGCGCTGAGTTGAAATTAGTGACAAATGATTACGAACAAATCAGAAAAGCTCGCATCATCGAGAATCAGGTTTCTGATTTTTTGCGGTTTTGTCTCTTAGAAGCATTCCTAGTTTCCTGCATTTCTCTTTGACAGCTTTCGAAATTACAGGCGCGGTTAGCTACTTTGGGGCTTCAATTAGCATTGTCGGAGCTGCGGTCTCTCAATTCGTCGCCGAAATCTGAGAAAACACACAAGAGAAAATTCTGCAAAGTTGACCGCGGCGCCATCGTTTTACGGCGGTCAGCTCGATTCAGTGGGAAATCTCCGCCATCAGAAGGCGGTGCGTGGAATTTTTACTGACAATCGATGTTTGTGTGAGTGCCTAACTTTAATTTTGAGCTCGATTTCTTTATGTGTGTGCAGGGAAATTGATCGTTTGGGAAGGTAGTAATGACGGTGAAATCGGTGGTGCGAAGAGGAGTTTGAGACGGAGTGAGGTTTCGGAAGAAGATTTGGGGCGGCGCTGTGAGAGCAAGGCGAGAGGGAGTGTGTATGATCCGATTTATGGCATCTGCTGCCATTTCTGCAGGTTCTCTGCCCTAATCTCTTTCAATTGATAATGAAGGCTGTGTTTTGCCCCTTGTAGTTTGTGAATGTGATTTCTTCTGCCGTATAAATCATGAAATATTGAAATCATCTTTAGCTTGTGATGTAGATTCTTTGAACCAATCTTGAGTTTGTGGTGTATATATATTGAGATGCCTTTATGTAGCATCATGTTCATGTCAACTTTTGAGTTTGGTTATTCATGTTACATGATTCTTAAATGAATTAGGCAAAAGAAACTCTGTGGTGAAGAAGATTGCAAGCGTTGTGGTGATCGGGACTTCAATCAACCATGTATAGGTCAGTTTCAAATCCAAGCTTACCATAGTTACTATCTCTCGATGATTTCTAACATGATCACAAAATACCCTGCAGGCAAAACAGATTGTTCGGTGTGCCACTCCACCAATGGCATCCTTTGTCGAGCCTGTCTCAAGGTCCGGTATGGTGAAGGTAAGTCGAGGCATTGTGAGAAAACAGAATGAAAATACAAATTTGCCTGCTTAGGTTTTGATGGACATTCTGTGATAATGCTAGAAATGGAGGAAGTGAGAAGGAATAAAGAATGGATGTGCCCTCATTGCATCGAAGAGAAAGGAACCAAGCCTTACTGGATATGCAACAGGTACCATGTTTCGACTTTTAACTACTCCATTGTTGCAATTTTTGCAAGAGTTTTTGTTGTTTTGGATGTTCTTAAACCGTTCCTCTCTCTTCGCGTCGTTTGGAAAAATGAACAGCTCATTCTGTATGAAGAGGAGGAAGATGGTTCCCACTGGAATTGCCATTTATAGAGGTCTGTGCTTTTCTTTTCCATGAGCTTCTTTTACTACTTCTACTTTGCCATTGATGCTCTTCATTGTGTGTGTGTGTAGCTAGAGAAATGGGATTCGAGTCTGTGGCACATTTGTTGATGGCTGAGCTTTCAAAGAGGAGTTAGACGTCGTTTGATCGATTGTATGAACTTGTAACACTAGGTAGTTTGAACAGCTAACGTCGCAGGATTTATTTTGAGAAACTCCGGAACTTATTATTGATCGAGTTTTGTAAATTCATTAACAGATTGTACGAGCTTCTAACACCTCGTAATGTAGGACTTTATTCTGAGAAACTCCGGAACTTATTCTTGATCGAGTTTTGTATAATTCATTAATGGATTCTATGAATTTCTAACACCAGGTAGCTAGAACATCGACATGGTAGAATTTATTTTGAGGAACTTTGGAAATTATTATTGATCAAGTTTGTAAATTCATTATCCTAAGAAAAAGTTATCTAAACTCATTAATGAAAGAGAATGTGGAGGAATCAATAGGTAACTCTTATGAGTAAATAATAGTAGGTGTTACTCCTATTTGCTAAGATTGCTGGCTATTTGGTTCGAGATGAAGTTGACAGTGAGAGTTTTGCAAATTAATTTATGCAGCCATAATTTAGAAGTGGAGGTTAATAGAGATCTGAACAAATTCGGATTTTTGGGCCCTCCAAACAAAAATTTATGGCTCCACACCATTGGACGATATACACACTCACTTAGGCTCGTTTGTTTGGCTAGAAATAAAGTTAATTGAGAATTTGATTTATGGAAAAGTGATGATTCAAAAAAATAAATCTTAATAAATTCTTTATTCTTTATTTAGATAGAGGTTTGTGATATTTCTCTTTACTAAGAACTCTTTTTTACTGCTTCTATTTTGCCATTGATACTCTTCATTGTGTGTTTGTGTGTAGCTAGAAAAATGGGATTTGAGCATGTGGCACATTTGTTGATGGATGAGCTTTCAAAGATTTAGAAGAAGATGATGTTTGCACATACCACATTTGATATATAAACGAATGGTTTTTCAAAATTACATCTGAATATATTATAGATATTTCCAAGACTGCATCCAATTTACCGAGAACAAATTAAAAAGAATTCATCCTTGCTACAATTAATTTGACGAAATTTGAATATTTCAGTTATCAATATTGAATCATTGTTTGCTTGTGAAACTAATAAAACATCGTCAATCCATTATATTATCTCCTAATTCCTAAAGTTCAATTCAATTATTCTTTTTTCTTCCAAAATTAATTTCAACATTAAGTCCAAAGAGAACCCCATTTTCCCCGAGAGCTCAAACAGAAGACCTTCATTCCCAATTGCATACTCCCACATAGCCATGCAATTATCCCAAAACCCCAATTTGCGATCCATCAATTCAAATTCCATAAACCCTAACTTCATCTTCTGCAATACCAACTATTTTTCTCCTCACAAGCTCGTGAATTTGGGATTCTCCGCCACAGTTTTCCCATCCTTCAAGCTCAGAGTTTCCCGTTCGGCTAATTTCAGTGGCACCGGACGTCGCCGTTTGACTCCCTTTGTTGCGGCGGCGGCGGCCGCATCTAAAAGAGCGTCAGGTCCTGACTACTATTCTGCTCTCAATGTCAGCAGAAATGCCACTCTGCAAGAAATCAAAGCCGCTTATCGGTCGCTTGCCAGAAAGGTAAGTGTTTGCACTTTACATTGTTTTTTGTGTGTATGCCAATGCCATTGTTCAATGTTGTTGAGATGTCTGGGGTTCACAAATGGAGGAACTGAGGTCTATCAAAGCTAAAGTTAAATTTTTGAAGACCTTAAAGAGTATTCTATCCATAACTTATGTTTTTATATGCCTTATTTTTTTAAATAAGGCTCATTGTAATAATGATTGGTTGTGTATGTATGATGTGTATGAATATACTGGTTAGCCTATTTTTGGCTATAGTTCCTGCTCGAGTCCCAGATATTCTGCTTACTAGCTACTAAGTAGTTAAATTGTCAGTCTTTAGTAATTGGTGTGTGTGTGTGTTTATGCAGTATCATCCTGATATGAACAAGGGTCCTGGTGCTGAAGAAAAGTTTAAAGAAATAGCTGCTGCTTATGAGGTAAAGTTATATTGCCACTGTGCTATCTTGATTCCTTATTAACAAAATCGCTTTTGTAGGTTCTGTCAGACACTGAAAAAAGGTCTGTATATGATCGCTTTGGTGAGGAAGGTCTTCGTGGGGAATTTGATGCAACAAGTGCTGGTCCACAAGGGGTAAGATCATGTATCTCTGACATGCTTTGCAAAGTTTTAAATTTTTGGATAATCATTATAAGTTTTTCGTCATATCCTATTTATTTCCAACTTTCATGCATTTATTTGCTGCTACCCTATCAAGTCATTTTGATTTGGGGTCCAACTACTTTCTTTAAATTACATGGTGTAGGTGGACCCTTTTGAAGTTTTTGCTGAATACTTTGGTGAATCTAGCAACTTTTTTGGAGGAAGCGGTGAGCAATCAGGCTTCAACTTTAACTTTAGAGAGAATAGCAGACAGAATCTTGACATCCGGTAATAATCTAGTGGAATTTTCTCCATTACCTTTACCTTATCCATGGGCTTTATCATAAGATCTGCAATATCTTCCTTTAAGTTTCTTGGTTATCAGGTGAATGAACTTTGAAATAAATCAATGTTTGCTTACAAACAAAACTGAGCTTCAAGTTACAGTGGCCTTGATATTCCACAATCCATTAGTGTATCAAATTCCTGTAGTGGGTGATTGTTTGGTCCAGATGAGGAACTCGAGATTAACTCTTTTACTGCCTACATAATTACTATTCGTGTATATTATCTTCTTCTGAAAAGCAGATTGTCTGGACTGAAGTAATATTGTTTTGGATACAATGGTTAAGACATCGTCACGAATCAGAATGTCTTAATCTATCTCTGCGTTTATATGTAGATGCGATTTGTATTTGAGCTTCGAAGAATCCATTTTTGGGGGGAAACGTGATGTTGAAGTACCATATTTAAAAACATGTGATGATTGTGGTGGAACGGGTGCAAAGTCCAGCAGTTGCCTAAAAACATGTACTGAATGTGGAGGTAGAGGACGAATAGTGAAAACAGAGACGACACCGTTTGGAGTTATATCTCAGGTATCTGCATGTAACAATTTGTGGTGTGTAAATGTATTTCAGTTAAGAAGTTTTTCTTGCCTTCTTCCAGCATTTCAAATAACAACTTTTGGAAACTATTGATTTAGATTATGCTGCTCCAGAAAAATATTTATTTCATCTCGGTACCTAAATCTTAGTACATCTGATTGTTCTGTCAGATATACGTTATTAAGTTCTCCCGCCATGTTGCATGTACTTATGTGATGTGCAGAGGTTGTTTGGACTTTGGCTAAGCTTATATAATACTCCCTCCGTCCACGAAGAGTGTTCCACTTTTGCCATTTTGAGTGTCCACAAAGAGTGTTCCACTTTCTTTATTTGGCAAAAAAGTGGTGGGACCATTTCTCCACTCACACAATATCTTTCACTTTTTATTAAATCACATGGTGGGACCATTTCCCCACTCACACAATTCTTTTACTTTTCATTAGAACCCGTGCCGTCCACAAAGTGAAACACTCTTTGTGGACGGAGGGAGTAACATCTTATAAGAAGTGTTTGGACAAAACAAGCTTATTGGGCTTCTGAAACATGTGGTTTCAAAAGGTGTTTTCTCGAATAAGATCTCAGTTTAGAAATAACTTAGGATCTATAATTTTCTAAAAACAGCTTGTGAGACCCAATTTTTTTTATTTTGAGAGTTATTATAATTTTCTGAAGAATTAATTGAGACTCTTTATAGCCTGCTCACCGGACATCCTTGAAGTTTAAATCATTTGATCCCTCAAATTGGAAGCTGTTTCACTTTATGGATGTTGTGTGGGTCTAGAAGCTAAGAGGTTTAGTTCCAGTTCTTGCTTTAACATTATGTGTAGATAATTCTGTGAACTCTAGGTGACATCCTGCTCAAAATGCCATGGTGATGGGAAGATAATTACCGATAGGTGTCGCAGATGCAATGGCCGCGGCAGATTTCAAGCACAGCGGAGCATAGAGGTGGTTATTCCACCTGGCGTTGAGGAGGGATCTAGAATGCAGCTCCGAGGAGAGGGAAATTCTGATAGAATGAGGTGTGTTTTTTAAGTCTAAATTCAATTTTGTTGATGAAGTTATACTCTCTTCTTGGTTCTTTTGTGGAATTCTATTATGTTGCCTCTCTGCCCAAGTCATGTTGTAAGGCATATTGAAGTATGTAGCACTTGACTGGTAAATTTCGGTAGTTAGCTGCTTTCTTCTTCCTTCAGGCACCAAAAGTTCTGATTGCAGTATTCTGGATGTAGTTTGCATATCAAGGAATATGCTTGATTGATGCTCATGAACAGAACATAAGCTCAAGAGGCAACTGTATTTTGGAAATGAATGGCACACAGGATAGTAGTTTCTGATTTTCTGTTTACTCCCTGAATATTGTGCCAAAAAAGGTGAAAGTAAACAGCAAAGACTGTAACATGGGCTCTTATTAGTTGAGCTGGCATAAGTTAAATTTTATTCGGCTAACACTTAAGAAGCACCACTCCTACAAAATTCCAGTTCAGTGGAGATTTAGTCGATATATTATTTCCAAACAGCACGCTGAAGCCTCTCACCATGTCTACCCTGAAAAAAAATCATCTTGCTACAGTACATGTTATACATAATTCTGTGTTGGTCTCTGGAACCTTTAAATATTTTTTAAATGCTTTCTTGCCGGGTATTCATGCACAGGGGTATAGCGGGTGACTTGTATCTTGTCCTCCATGTTAAGGAGAAACAAGGAATCCAGAGAGATGGAATGAATCTATACTCAAGAGTGGATGTTGATTATACAGAAGCAATCTTAGGGGCTATTAAGAAGGTACATCCTTTCAGAATCAATATATTTCATTTCTTAAGCTACAAAATGAAAAATAAGATTAAGCTAAACAAGGCGACACTGAAATTAGTTTGATCTCTTACTGATTTACATCAACTTGAGATTATTGTTTATCACTTAATGTCTATTGTCTTTATATGAACTAAGGAGTAAAAATGAATTTAAGATATTCCACTGACAACTTGTAAATTACATTTTCTTTGATTTTTATGATATAATTCAGTGATCAGGTTAATTATGCTAGAGTTAAGATAAACTGCATTGTACTTGAAATAAGAAAATCTTCTCGTGCAAACCGCAGGTTGATACTGTTGAAGGTATGAAGGATCTTCGGATTCCCCCAGGAACTCAGCCTGGACAAAAATTAAGACTGCCATGCATGGGCGTGCCAAATATAAGAAAACCTTCTTCACGGGGTGATCATTATTTCACTGTGGATGTTCAGATCCCAAAACATGTAAGGTTTGTGTCCAAAGTAAATTTAAATAAATCTCTTTATATTAGTTGATATTCCATCTCTGGAGATTTCTCTCAACTGCATTTTGTTAAGAACTATAAACGTGGAGAAGTTATTCTTTTAAATTCCTTCCGGCATGCTGCACACCTCCGTTACTGTTACGATCCTACATCGAACCCATATCAACATGGGTGGGTACTAAAGTGTTTTGATGGGGAGTTAGGGCTTCCATTCTTGAGTGCCAAACACTTAATTCAAGATAAGGAACTTGAAATTCATGCCTAGCCAAGCTGATTGTTATCTGTTGTGTAAACTAGACTCTGTTGCTTTAAGGTAAGACGATCATTGGTAGTCTAGAAGTGAAAGACAAGTCTTTTGATTGACCACAGTAGAATGTCAATCTATTAAGTGAATTTGGCATAAATAACCTGCCTTCCAGATTGTTGATTTAGATTGTCAAATTTTGTTTTATTGTTAAGCAGATTTTTCTGTCTTCTACTTCCACAACTCTTTAAAGAAAAAAGAAAAAAAGCATCTGAAATACAATCCCTAGACCTTGTCCTCTGTCGAAGAATTTATCATTCAATCAAACATTTTAATTTCAGGTAGACAGTGTCTCATGTCAAATTTAATCTTTTCAAGGATTTTGTTGGCATGTTTGTTTTCAAGATCCTCCTTGAAAGTGTTCGTGAGAAATTTCTTTTGCTTTTCCCTTGAGATCTCTTCCATTATGTTGCTACAAAACACAAACATGCATTCATTGCATTTTTATTAACCATATAAGGACATGGACATTTTGTTTAGCTACTTTGAGTGTGTTGGCAATGAGATGAAGTGTATCTGTACAAAAACAAGAAGTCGTGGCTGTTTATACTTTATATATTACAGGCTATTCAACGATGAGAAAAAGGGACAGTCACGTACTTGTTACTAAAAATTTCTGAAAGTCAAGAATTTTTTATCTGATCTGCTGCCACAACATTTTTAGTGATGCAGAACGGGAACTGGTTGAAAGGTTGGCGTTTCTCAGGAAAACTGAAGACGTTCTCCGAAACAATAGAGAAGGTCATTTTCATAACTGGACAGTAGCTTTCAATTATATTTTTGTCCAATTATTGGCTTATAACTGTTTGTTATCCCGGATCTCATGTTACAGACATGAAAGACCAAACTTCAAAAGGTGGAAGCAATAGTGAAACGCATTGGTGGAAATCGATAAAGAATATGTTATGGTATGTTGCATTCAGTTTGCGCTGCTGTTTCTTTCTCACTTTAATTGTGTCAATATTTAGGCGTTGCATGTATATTTATATTTCTTTTCTTACATGGGCATTTGAAATCTATGACTTGAGAAAGTGGTCCTTTTTGTCCAGATATTCGGAGACATGTGATTTTTAAAGTTGTTTGATATAATCACAATCTTATCAGAAAGTAGTATGGCACTGTAAAGACACATCTATGGTGGACCTGTTAGTCAGACACTATTCTTGCAAAAGCAAAACACAGATATACTTTGTTATCTTTAGGGGCATTAAATTACTTCCTTGGTTAATCCCTGGAAGAAAATACTTCGCCCTCTGTTGTAAACATTATTACATTATATAATATTAGCTGTAGATGTGATGACGATGATGATGTTGTGGTGTAGAAAATATTTTAGGCATGTAACAATTTGTATTTTACATTGTAGGGGTCTGCAAGAATAAAATATTAGCTGTTGAGCTCCAATCACATCTAGAGTGGGGGTGTCTGGTATCACTGTATCAGCAACAAAAAGTTTCTGGACATCATTTTTTCCTTTTGGACAGCACATGGTGATGTGTCCATGTGTATATCGATTCTAGAGAATTGACTCGTAAAACTTAACAATGGCCCAATTATTAGATTTGCTGATGGTGTTACTGTTATGAAAGTTTAAGATAGAGTGCACAGCATCATATTTCAAGAAACCGGTGCCTGAATTGGTCAATGTATACCGATGCAGTTTTTCTGGTGCATCATAGCAGGATGATAAGTTGACTACCTAACAATGCCTTTCAAACTAGTAACCTCAGATACCTCGAAAGGAAATGAATACTAGGTATTTTCCTCGTTATGTTTCTTATATGCCTTTTTTCGCATTTATGGGTTCTGCCATTGTGGAACATTGCTTTGGAAAATGTGGCATGTTCAAACTATTCTGAACAATTACCATCGTATAGGCTAACATGGGAGCACCTACCTAATTTGGAAAATCTCCTCTTAGCTCAATTAGCAGTCAGCTTTGAGTCTGACTCCAATAGTTGAGCTTAAGGCTTGATGGCTTATTGAAACCATATAGCTAGTGAATCTGCATAGCTTAATTTTATTTACTTATTAACATTTGTAATTTTCTTGCATAACCTCGGCCTCTATCTTAGACTAGATTCTTGCTCTTAATATGTTTCCACTTCACAGGAGAAGGCAACCCGGGGAAAGATTTGCATCAATCTGCGTCGATACATCAGCTCCAGTTATGCACATGAAGACCCTACCAAAGTTGTCTTCTATGACTGCTATCTCTGTCATTCTGTTTTCGGCTGTTCTCACTTTCTTAATGAGCAAATCTTGTCGGTCTAAATTCTGGCAACGAAGGAAACAAATTGAGCACGGAATTCACAAACAAGGTAAAAGGATAAACTAATGGAACATCTACAAGTTAAACTTGTGCTTCCATTTGCTTGCAGTTGGAGGACCACAATTCAGAATCCGTGTGCAGCTGCTTATGTAAGGACGGTGTGGCTGCTCGACTCTCCAACCAGTTCAGTCGAGGCGAACTCAGGCGTTACCAATATATTCTTTCGAGTCCTGTTGTGGCAACTGTATATTTACCAGATTTTGATTGTTACCTATGTACCAACCGAGCTTAAATTTGGTTATAAATTATAATGCATTCACTCTTGTAGACACTCTACATTACTATGTATGCTTTTTCTTTCTTGTCACGAAAAAAAGGTGTCTTTCTCTATTTTTATAGCTCAACTAATAAGATATGATGTGGTGAGATAGTCCAATAAGAAAACAACCGTGGGAATTGGTGTGATTTTTTGCATGATTTCCTTCAAATGAAATCAAATTGGAGTGTGAAATTACTGGCAAATAGTTATATTTGGTTTTCAATAGTCCTACCTCGTAGCTGTCAATGTTAGGCGTGGCTTTCGGTTGTTTGGGTTTTCTTACAGTTACAGTGAAGAAAGAGAGATTCTTTTTAAAAATAAAATAGTAACTCTTACAAGCTACCATTTATCCGAATCATGGGGAATATTGTAGTTAGGAGGAATTGGGCAACCATTTCAATGGTATATGTGAGTCGAGCAAAATTAGCTCAATTAATAGAAATTATTAAATGCATTGAGATATTCCAAAGTTTCAATCTATCTAAATAAACAATAGACTAGACTATTATTGTATTTATCTGTTTAGACTAAACGCCTCCAAAATATTGGGATTGGTGGGATTACAAATAGCCAAAGTTGTGACTAGTTTGGTTGATACTCAATTGTGGTGGTGAAAACTGGCAAAAACTTGAGATGCAGAGAAAATATTTCTGGTTGAAGATTGAATCGAAATAGTAAGAAATCCGAGTTTGATAATGAAAAATAGTGTGAGTTAACTTTTTGTGATTGTTTTTTTGTGAGTTTGCTCAAAGACTTGTGTGGGATAGCTGACATTAATGTCCAGTCCCTTTTTTAATGTCGACTTTTCTAGGTGCCAAGTCACGAGTCTGGTAATGTGGGATGTGACAAAATTATTTTTCAAATTATATCATGCATATATATTACAGTCATGTCTCTTCAAAAATGTATATTGTCCAGCTATAATAGATCGCTAGTATTTTGTAGTAAATCTTAGCATAATGGAAATATGGCATAAGTGAGACTTGGAATTATTTGTATATTTCACGTGTGGTTTGCGAACTAGTGCAGATAAATGAGATTTATCAAAAATACATTTTTGAGTGAATTTGGTGAAATTTTTACCCAATATAAAAAAATAATATACTCATACTATCTTCTATATTATAGGATTTGGGGCCAAGCCCTCCAAATCATCCCCTCATTCCCCCCTACATTGACACATCATATTTTCCTTATTTAACACCTTAATACAACCCCAATTACAACTCACATATATAAGCCCATAATTTCACATTTACAAGCCCTACAAGCCCACAATTCT
>JAYJMF010000002.1:3436173-3449830 GCA_036873715.1 Salvia sclarea | reverse complement strand
ACGTAAATTTCTCTACTTATTTTCTTTTACAATTTTATATTATTAATTTATATTATTATTATTTTAAAATACAATTTACTTTTTCTATTTCATATTTATGACGTACATTGATTCCCGTCGAATTTCGACGGACTACTTACTAGTACTTATATAAAGATGAAAAAAAGATTTTGAACAAATATGAGAGAATATAATTCTAAACGCATTCCTTTCAGGGAATCTCTATATATATAAGCTGAGTCTTAAATATTTGCAGTGTAGTCATATATAAGCGAGTCATATGTTTGAAGGAAATCTCTATATATAACCGTACGCGTGAAGCCTAGTCTTATATATTTGCAGTCAGGTTATATATATTAAACAAGTTTGTCTGCCCATTTTCTATTGAGCATGCAATATTAATTACTCATAATCGTGACGATTGTTACCATAAAAACATAGTAATTCCTTTTGAAACAACACAAATATTTCTGTCAGATCGGCTTAATCATTAGGTCCAGATCCAATGGTCAGCCCATGCCTTTTTCGCAGGTCGACCCAGATCCGGCGGTTCGGATCGGGTTCGAGATGGTACTTCATGTTATATGAATTGATATTATTCCTTTTATGAATTAATACTTTATTCAATATGAAATGGTACTGAATATATTTAATTTCCTTTTGTAATTTTGATTTTTTTTTGGGGTTTTTTTTGTGTTTTTAAAAATGGTACTACATGTTATATGAAATGATACTATTCCTTTTATGAATTGGTACTTTATTATTCAATATAAATTGGTACTGACGGGCCGTGCTTGGACCTAACAATTAGGCCAGCCTGATATGCGTCACTTGGAATAATACCTAAATATACATTTTTTTTATCATGATTCTCAATAATATAAATTTAATTTCTCAAAGCCATAATCACTGTTCATTATCTCCATAATTGCCCCATTAAGTAAAAGTCTATCTTGGCAATGATTTAGCATTTCCGCCAAAATTTAGCCTTAATGTAAATTGATTTTGGCTATAACTATGCAATTTTAATCTGAAACTATTTAATATGAAATCAACCAGATTCCTTTGCCTTATATCTGAAACTCATCTTCTCGATGACATCTCCCTAAAAGTTTCAGGAGCAACAAATTTTCAGTATCTTCAGTAATACTACAACAATTGTGGATCACTCAAATTAGAACCCAACAATATTTGCAATAAGGGTAAGGTGATCTGCAAAATTTATCATATTGCATCTCATCACTGCCATTCATTTTGTTCCCTTCACCATTGATATTCTTGAACTTTCCCTTCGGAAACAAGTGTCATCATTGGGTTTTGATTTGTTTGTTGGAGGACTTGATATTTCAAATATTTCTACCCACTCTATTTATTTTTGCAATAATCGCAACTCTGCTTTTTAATTCTGATTTTAACTGTCACTTCCAATTGTGTACAATAACTTCGATTTGAAGGTTCAAAACTAATGATCTCTAAATGATTTCAGTATTTCCTACAAAATGATCCAATATCTGACTTCATACTAAGTTTTGTTTTCATACGGGATTGAATTTGTGAATTGTGTTTAAGTTTAGAATAAAATAGAATATTATCACTCACGCAATGAGTGGGGTCGACTATAATGTTATTTCATCTTCTTTATATTTTATTTCATCATATTGTTATTGATGTTCAAATTATGAAAATATGAAAACAAAGTAATTTTATTCCTCTAAATTTGATAATGTGTTCCTTAAGAGATACAATCAAAATTGTTACAGTGTGCATAGTTCTTTAATTTCTTTGATATCAGTTTTTCCGTGTTTTGTAAGAGTAACAAAATATATATATATATATAGGGGTAGGTTATGGTGCGAAATTTTCCTTTAGCACATTTTTCATATGTGTGTAGCACTATCAGTATTACTATTCAGCACAAATTTTAAATATATGAGTTTAACACATATTTCATTATTTCGTAACACAATTCTCTAGCACACACAACACAAACACCTAGCACAAACATCACAAACACATAGCACAATCTTTGCGTAGCACACGCAACACAAATACTTAGCACAACTCAGTGTAAATCTCCACCAATGATCTAACCCATCAAAGGTCCAAATTCATTCATATTTCCTACGAAATTTACCTTTCCTACCTGAACCTATCCCAAGTATATTATATATAAATATACTCATTATTGTATATAAATAAGCATGACCTTTTAGTTAACTCATGATCGAGAATTATTTTTTTGTGAACCTAACTACTTGCCTTCATGGATTTACTATGATTTCCATATTGTGAGAGCAATGCAAAAAGATGACTTATCAACAAGCCAAACGCCAAATATAATGCACAAAAAATATGATTTCAAACTTTATTATGATGCACATGTGAGCCAAATTTTATATTCCATGTGATATAAGAGGGGTATTTCAAACTTGAAGTGACTATTTTCTTTTATGAATTTGACAATTACATATTAAACAGTAACACAAAAATTAATTGCAGAATTCAATATAGTCCTCAGTTGGTGCACTATTGCATATAAATAGTTCAATAATCATACTCCAAATTTAATAGGTTTCTTTGATTTGCATTGACGTAATATTATAAGATTATTCTTCATGTCAACTCCAAAAAACAAAATATCCTTCATGTTTGGTACGTGGATCAATTGGTGGAATATCTTAGTAGTTGGACCTTTTTTTGTACCAACAACAATATATATAATACCACCACAAAAATAAATTAAATACAAATCGCACTTATAAGATCATATTTAATTCTCATTAACATATATACCAAAACATAGTTTGACTAAAGTCGTGGTTTCGTAATTATAAACTTTTATTTAAAGTAATTTCGTATGATAGGACCACTACCGACACATATTACGCGTACCTTATAATAGAAAATTAAAATTAAATTTGAAAGAATTTCAACTTTATGAAATGAAGAGAAGAAAATTCGTTTCTTTTCAACTGAGTTTCCTTTTCAAGGATCCTCCTGCCTCCATCAACTCTAACCTCCTCCTGCAATTCACATTCGCTTATCTCTCTCTCTCTCTCTCACACACACAGTGAGTCAAATTTTTTTACAGAAAAAATAGCTCAATTTTCAACAAGAAATCGAGACGAGTTTACCCTCACACCACACCGCAATAAATGCGGAGTTGCAGACAGCCACGATACAATTGGTTGCTTCGATACTTGTTTATTAATTGTTTCTGGTTTTTTCTTACTCAACCGAATTGACTACTCAATTCCCTTTCCTTTTCTTTTTTTCTCCTCAATTTTGATGCTTATTCATCTGCTATTTTGAGTTTTCTGCTGACTATTTGAATCCATCGCTGAATATCGAAAAACGTCTCCGTCTCTCTCTCTCTCTGTCAGTGGCTCGTCAGTGAGCACTAAATGCGGAGTAGTTCATTGCAGCTAGTTCTTCCGCAACTACAAAGATTCCTTTTTCTCTTTGCTGGAATTTTGTGGAGAGAGTCTCTGCAGCAGCTTATGGTGAAATGTGCCGTAGAGAATTTAAGCAATTGAGCTGAATTGGAGGTGAATTTATGGGGTGTGTTCTCACGAAAGGAGCTGCCAGGAAGAGAGAAGATCGCCGGAGGAAACGCAGAGATGAGCGCCGTGATTCCGAAGCCGCAGGCGGAACGGCGACGGCGAACGGCGGGGTGGATAGGGGAAAGGAGAAGAAGATCGTGGAGGTTTCGGCAGCGGCGTCGACGTCTACGTCGGCGGCCACGCCTCTGGAGTTCCGGCTGAAGCGGGGGTTCTCTACCGGCGGCGAGGGGTGGCCTTCGTGGTTAAGCGACGTCGCCGGCAACGCTATTAAGGACTGGAAGCCTCGCCGCGCTAGCACCTTCGAGAAGATTGATAAGGTACAACGATGTGATGCAAGGAATGTAGAATTCTCAATTTCTCTGCCAAGGCACAACAATTTGATGCACTGCTGTTTTAGGGCAATAAAGAGGAAGTACACACGCATTTACACATCACACGTTTACACACATACCTGTATATATTGATTAAATATAAAGGGCTTTCTTGCTTGATAAATTCGTTTGTAATGACTATTGGCTTTGATTATCAATTAAAGAGTTAGGTTAATTTATGCAGATAGGGCAAGGGACTTATAGCAATGTGTATAAGGCTAAGGACTTGATCACTGGAAAAATAGTGGCCTTGAAGAAAGTAAGATTCGATAACTTAGAGCCTGAGACAGTCAGATTCATGGCTCGAGAGATACTCGTGTTAAGAAAACTTGATCATCCCAATGTGATTAAGCTTGAAGGTGTGGCGATCTCCAGGATGTCGAGCAGTCTCTACCTTATCTTCGAATATATGGAGCATGATCTTGCTGGTCTGACTGCATTCCAAAATGCCAAGTTCACTGAGCCTCAGGTAAGTTCGTTTCGTTGAAAATAGGAATCCCTTTTTAGAGTTGCTGTAACTTGAGAATGTGTGTATTTGTGGATTATATGTCGGCTGGTTGGCATTTTGGAATGATATATCTTGTTTTTAGTTAAGACGAGGAGCGTCTGAAACTTTCTATTATGAGGGTCCTATATGGGCAGCTCTCATGTTCTTGGATTTTTAGACTCCCACCGGGTGGACAGTCTTAGCAACAGATGATTTTGTACTATTGTTTTGTGACGTGACTGAGGTGATTGGATTATGTGCTCATGTTTGTCTTGTATGTTTGAATCATGTGCTTTTTGGATGCTACTGATGAACCTTTCTTGATCACTGGTCCCAAGCCTTGGAGGTTCGTTATGCACTGCTCCTTTCTAGTGGTTATTAGAGCATATGGATATGACATAGCTTAACCTCTTTAATTTAATTTTCTCGTAGAATAAACAGTTGTCAATGTCATTTCTTTCTATTGAACCATACTGCTAGTTTTTCTGGTGTTTACTTTCAAACATTTAATGCAGTTAAACTGTGATTATCTTCTCTTAAAGGGGACCAAGAAAACTAGCTAATACATAGTACCTAATGCTTGTCCATTGTGCTGTCAAATGCTTGTCAAATTATTTGTTTAAAAAATCTCCATGGGAATATGGGATATTTTTAACTGGGCATAAAGAAGGCATTGTTGGAAAGGAGTTCAACTCTCAATTCGTTTATGTGGGAGTAATTTGTTCCTGATGAAGGTGTAAGTACCTTCTCAAGTGCAGTATACTAGTTTTCCTAGTATTAGTTATACAATCACCTGCAAACTGTTGATAACTAGGCAATATCCGAGATTGGACGTTGGGTTTCATTTTCTAAAACATTAATTCTAAATTTTCCATTACTGTAGTCACACATATGATGATTGATCACTTACGTTTCCAGTGCAGGTGAAATGCTATATGAAACAATTACTTTCTGGTCTAGAGCACTGCCACAACAATGGTGTCCTACATCGTGATATTAAGTGCTCTAATTTGCTTATTGACAATGAAGGAATCTTAAGAATAGCTGATTTTGGACTAGCTTCTTTCTTCAATCCAGAAAGCAAACGACCAATGACTAGTCGTGTTGTAACCCTTTGGTATCGTCCTCCTGAACTTCTGCTTGGGGCCACTCGTTATGGTGTCGGTGTCGATTTATGGAGTGCTGGATGTATTCTGGCAGAATTATTTGCTGGGAAGCCTATATTGCGGGGGCGTACAGAGGTACTTTAGTACCATGACATTTCGTAGTTGAGCTGTGAAATAGTCATTTTGTTTTATGACTCTTTTCGCTTATGCTTTGCTTTGTCACTCTATTTTAATGATAGATTTGACTGGTTTTTCATGTTGTTGCTTGTCCCTTAGGTTGAACAACTGCACAAGATATTTAAACTATGTGGTTCTCCACCTGAGGAATACTGGAAGAAATCTAGATTACCGAACGCGACTCTTTATAAACCCCAGCAACCTTACAAGCGTTGCTTAGCAGAAACCTTCAAGGATTTTCCGCCATCTGCTCTCGATCTGATAGAAACTCTTCTTGCCATAGATCCTGATGCACGTTGCAGCGCCACTGAAGCATTAAATAGTGAAGTAAGTAACCTTCAACTGTATTAAAAAATGAGAAAGGAAAACTATGACTGCATGTTAAATGGTTATCTTGGTATCCGGTGCTAAATCCTATAGTCTTGTATCTGTGTGTTAATTAAAGCAATTTACCTGCTAATGCGAAACAGAAACATAACTTGTAAGCTTGGATACAATATGCTTTTACTTTAATTTGTTCATTTAAAAAATTAAAAGTTAGTCAAATTTAAACTTTTTCAATGTTAAGGTATCTCAATAGATTACAATCTCAGCAAAACCACTTGTTATGTTTGCTTCAAATATACTCGTTGCTTCTCTCTTTATTTCTCTATGCAGAATGTCTGAGGGAATCTTTGCACTACCTGGTGTTTTCCCATCATTTAAAAAATTGCATGTTCAGTATTATATTGTAAGCCTTCATTGTAACTCATATTCCGTCTATTGCCAGTTCTTCACCACCGAACCATATGCATGTGAGCCGTCAAGCTTACCTAGATTTCCCCCAAGCAAGGAAATGGATATCAAATTGAGAGATGAGGAAGCTAGAAGGTACTGTTGCTTCCTTCTCTTTCTGTAGCCACTGTTTACACCCTCTTAACCATATGCGTTCTGCTTGAGCAGGCAACGAGGTTTAGGGACAAAACCTCATGTCACAGATGGAAATAAACGAATTAGAGGACGTGACAAAGCCAGTCGAGCAATCCCTGCTCCAGAAGCTAATGCAGAGCTGCAACCCAACTTAGATGTATGTCGAAACACTACTCTTTTTCGTACTTTCTTTGTGGGCTAAACTACCATTTCCTTACATATTTCTTCCAACAATAGTTGTAAAATTTTGATCCATCGACATATTCTGCAGAGGCTGAGAATGATGTCCGATGCCAAAGCCAAAAGCAAGAGCGATAAATTTCCTCCGCCTCATCAGGATGGAGCAGTGGGCCATCATCCCCTTGATGCATCTCGAAACGGGCCTTTATCGTTCAGTGCAGCTGAGACTTCATTTGCCTCCTCAATCTTTGACCGGAGGTCTTCAAGATCTCTACGAAGCACCACATCAAAAGCTACAACTTCGAGAAGTAGGAACGATAAGGAGGAGCCTCATCGGGCTCCTGCTCGGAGCTTCATGAACGTGTTATATCCCTCTTCCCTAGCTTGGGATTTTGGGTTCAGTCGCAGACGAACAGTTTTGGATAGCAGGGATCGAAGGTAGAGAAGAGAGGGTCAGCTTGTACACAAAATTTTGAATGTTCGTGTGTTTTTATCTGTAGTCAGAATCATTGGTCATATGTTTGCATTCTTCAATTTGTATATTCAAGAGCAACATAGCAAATTTTCATCATTTTTGTAAAGTGGGAATTGTTTGTACTGTGCATTTGTAATTTTTTTTTTTTTTTTTTACCTTTTAAATGAAAAGGATCAGTAGGAAATATATATATCCTGTTCACTACTTCTGGAAAATTTACTGGAGCTTATATTTGATATAAATTTGGAAATTCTTGATGTAAAAGCATCTGAATTTGTTACGTCTTTTATTTACTTTTGAGCTGATCAAGTCGCTCTATTATATCTGTTTTACTACAATGCGATTCATCATTCATGCTGCTAAAAATGGGCCTCCCTGCTTCAAATTAGCTATTAACCCACTCTCAAACATGATATTATAGCAGAGAAAATCATTCACAAAATTTAACAACCCCACCAGAAAAGAGTGCAGAATCATCTGTCTCTTCTCCAATTAAACTGTTCAACAGATTAACATTGCCCCAAAACTGCCGAAATAGAAAACCCGGTTTCAAAACCTTATTTCTCGTGGGGGGTTTCCGGTCTGTGTCGCGATTCTAATGCTGTGGGAATCATTCAACATTTCCCTGTGAAAGAGACGAACACCACGCGTGTGCCAAAAAGAATGATCTTCACAGATGAATACCCGAAAACACCAAAAGCCTTATGTTCCTCAGTAGCTGATTATCTTGACCTGTAGCAGGCTCTCTTCGTTGCACGAACAATGTCTTCAACCTGACAATACAGATCCCAAATGTGAGCTAAGTTTGAGTTCGAAGGGTGTTTAATGAAGAGGCAGGCCCAAAGCACGAAGACAGCACATGACGAGGATAGTCTATGAGTTTATAGTTAGAACAGAAAAGCCCTTAAAAATCTACGAGCAACGGTTCCAAACCTCGTGCTAATACCAAATTATTTAGACTACACCTGTAGAGTTCAAAACACAGAAAACCGTATTCCCAGTTCATTGTAGACTTGATGTTACTTGTTGACACAGTTTCCCCATTAATTTATAAGTCTTATTAGGCCATTCCTAACCAATTTGGAGAGACAAAGCATATTATCTAATAGCCCTTTCTCATCACTTTACCTAGTTAGCACAACATTTTTGTTAATGAATACGTGAGTAAATACTTAGTACACAAATACGATAACATGAATCTATTGGTTTATTTGCAGACAATGCACTAACTCATTCACTGACTGGGAAGAAAAATTATTTATGAAAGCACAAACCTGCGGAAAAGCCAATCTCTCGATATTTGCAGCATAGGGTGTGGGAACATCAGCCCCAGCAATCCTCTCAACAGGTGCATCAAGATACTCAAAGCTGTCTTCAACAACAGTAGCACTGTAGATATAAAGCTAATGATCAAATACAAACCTATGGAGAGGGAGGAGGTTAGCAAAAGAGATGAGGAGAGAGGATGCATCAATGTAAAATAATGACCAGATCTCAGCACCGACGCCATGTTGAGGGAATCCTTCTTCAACAGTGACAAGCCTATTTGTTTTCCTGACAGAAGCATTTATAGCAGCTCTATCAAGAGGGCGGATGGAGCGAAGATTTATCACCTGCGGAAACAAACGGTGAGTGAACCCAATAGGGTTAAGGATCAAAGAAATTCTGTATATGAACGTGTAAATGCATAGGTGAATTTCTTCAAGTTACCTCAGCATTAATCCCTTCTTTTGCAAGAATATCAGCGGCCTAACATAAAGAAAAATCATGTCAAGAGGCAAAAAAATATATCAAGTTGCATCATTTGAGTTAACATTTAGTTGATTCCAGGTGAGTGGAACTCAATTCATATGAGACAAATCTCATGATAACATGGATATGGATCCAATATACATTTGACCAACAAATATGGCTCCGCCGATTTTCTCGATATAGAAGTGGGAACTGGGAAGTCATGTCGAATTAACTAATTTTCGCAAGTAGCAAGTAAAACTTATGTATCAACTAATTTCACATGACAGGAACAAACCTGAAGAGAAAAGCCAACCATCTTTGAGTATGCAACGATTGTTACATCCTTCCCTTCACGTTCAATCTGCCAAAATTTTACAGGCAAGAAGCATTTCAAATTTAAGACACAAAACCAAAGCAGAATGTGCTTCAAAGGTATACCTTAGCTTTCCCAATAGGCACACAGAAACTGGAATCAAACACTTCAGCTGTGACAGGAAATGACTCGCCATATCTAACAAGTTATATCCCCCAGGAAAACCAGACATTAATAAAAGTTGGTAAAAAAAACATATGTAAACCTTGTAGTATGTACATAGATCAGGATTGAGAAGAACAACATTATGCAATACAACTTACAGCAGTTCATTTTCAAGGAATACAACAGGATCTGGATCCCTTATAGCAGCTTTTAGCAAGCCTCGAGCATCTTCCGCAGAATACGGGACCAGTACTTTTAGTCCAGGGCACGAGCCATACCATGCTGCATAGCACTGAAATAAAGGGGGTGGGGACAGTCAGCTTGTCATGTAAGATTAACCATGAATAACTAATGTGTGTGACAGATTCCAGCTCCACAAGCAGGGAATGTAGAAAGAGGCCTACTCGAGACAACTAATTATTCAATCTTTCTGTCTGTCCTATCATAAACTTACAAAAGTGCCTAAGAAAGAAGGCATCCAACACAAACTCTTCCAGCACATTGAAGAATAAACCTATGATTAACTACTCATAATACTGCTTACAGTATAAGAGATGTATTATAGAAGAACTTGAGTGCTATAGCTTAGCAGCATAACATATTGATCGGTAGTATGAAGAATGATATTCTGTTTCCCAGTTTTTTTTGTTTTTCTTTTCTATTTTTGTTATGATTCTTTTCCTTGGTAGCACCAAGAGAAAGCCAATTCCAGCCAAACATGGATCGTATCATTGGCTTTTTCTGGTACTGTATCATCCACCATATCTAGTCCAATAAATATATAATTTTCTATGCAGCAACAGCATCTGAAATAGCCATTTATCTAAAGTTATACTCCTGATTTGTGATATGAAGTTAAATTTTTAAGACATAGGTATACAACCTCTCGAAATTTACATCGCATTGAGTAGACAGAAACCTTACTAGTATGCATTTCAGCATAACCACAGTGGGCAGTAGTCAAACTGATACCTGCGAGTGTTGAGCGCCCACACCAGCTGCAGCACCATTCGGACCCCTGAAAACGATAGGAACTGATATCTGACCGGAAGACATGTAATTCGACTTTGCGGCAGAATTGATGATGTGATCAATGGCCTGAAATAAACATCTTAGTTACATTCTCAGCATCACATTTGACCAATTTTCTTTGACCAGACTATGCTTATAACAAACTCTCTATGTTTAGGAACATTGCTTGGCTTAAGATGCATCAAGGCACCTCCCAAGTACGCCTACACAGTTTAGTGGACAAATGCTACTAAATTAATCAAACTGGAAAGTAAGAAATGTAGGTAGATGGACTCCTCTATTCTCATTGATAAAGGAATCGGGATAAGAAATAACACTTCCCATTCTCAACAAATACAGTTAACAAATTAATGGATTTCGGCAGGATGCATTATTAGGATGTCGCATTGGCCAAACATAAAGAGCTAAAGTACATTTGTCATGGCCTAAAATGTTTCCACGACATAAGCTTATCGCTAACCAGTTGAACTAAGATCACATTTGCCAAAGTCAGGTATCATAGAATAGATTTAATTATGGAAAGAGCAACATATGCATGTACTATCAGAGATAATGTGCAGGAACTGCATCAATTAAATTCTAAACGCCATGATGCCAAACATTGTATCAGGGCCAAGAATACAACCTGCATTGAGAAGTTGAAGGTCATGAACTCTACTACAGGCCTTAAACCATGATATGCTGCGCCAACTCCAATTCCAGCAAATCCAGCCTAAGACAGAGTAGATGGTCGATCATTATATAGTGACCACTAAATTAAAAAAACAAATCATGAGTACATGACATAATCCAACCTCCGTGATAGGTGTATCAACAACCCTGTCAGGACCGTATTTATCCAGAAGGCCTTTGGTGATCTAATACAGAGTACAATAAATCAAAGGTTGTTTGTAATATAGGGGTTCTTTAAACGAACATTGGGGTGATCATTGAACAATCACTCTACCTTATATGCACCCTGATATTCGCCAACCTGGAAACAGTATTGAGGAAGTCAACAAGCATAACGATTAACGTCACACAAAATGAAGAAACCAAAACATAGAAAGAGCCTTTTTAAACTCATAAACCCAATTAAAGCTTCAATGATACCTCTTCACCCATTATAAACACTTTTGGATCAGCAGACATTTCTTCATCAAGTGCAGAGTTTAAAGCATCGCGCACTGTCATCTGCAACAAATGGCAAAGAATTATCATTCACTGTAACAAGCACATACCATACGTACTCTGAGCTACATGAAATGCACACATTAGAGGCCCCAAATTAAGACATACACTATTACTCTCGATCCAATTGATATATTTCAACTTTCTGTTTCTCGTCTTAGAAAGGTGACTGAAAGAGCATTAACAGTAAAATTGCCTCTATATTGTGTAAATCACCAAACGCAGTACCAAGTGTAAGGATTTCATATGCGCATAGTTCTAATCTAAAGCAACCAGCCATACATTAATGCTTCATCAAACGCACTATTTCAAACTCGGAGAAGACTCTGATTACCTGCTTGGGCGATGAAGAAAAGGCCCTCAAAGCAACTGCTCCAACTCCTTGCTCAAAATTCTTTCAAGACAAAAACACAACAAAAAATTAAAATTAAAATTAAAATATACGCCTTAGCAAAGCCAAAAATCAGGAAAGGGCAAAATGATTCCACAAAATGATAAACACCTCTATTTCTATCTCTCTCTCTCTACACACACACACACATACATAAAATCACCAGAATCATCAATACTTAAGAAAACGCCATATTACCAGAGCACGATTGAGTCTGCCAGCCACCTTTTGCCTTACGATTCCCAACATTTTAAAACCTCGTCACAACAAACACCTGATCGTAACAAAACAGAAATAACATCAAATATTAACACCAATCAGATTCTCCCATCATCAAAATCTAATCTTGCGCCATAAAACCAAGGTTGAACACATCATGAGCACAGAAAACACCTACTCACTGCTGAAAGATGCGTAGAAATTCCAGTAGAAAGCAAGAAGACCCGATTGAATGCGGGGAAATGGGTGTCTGAAAGCGAACCTGATCTGATTTTTTCTCGTTTTGCAAAGAGAGATTTGGATGCACGGCAAATATTTTTAGTGTATTCCGCTCTTCTATACTTTTCTTGGTGATGCAGACTGTTAGAACAGAAATCTTCGTGTTTTTCGTTTGGCGGTCTACCCTGCTTTAATGTGTTGTACCTTGGCTTGCAATGTAAGTACTACTTCATGTTGCTTTCCGTACTATTTATTAATATTATCATTGATTCATTATCATTATCATTATCATTATGGCATGGACAAACCATATTATGTAGTCACACGAATACAATTACAATTCCCAAATTGGTACGTGTTTCTGTTTAATCAAAAGTGGGTACATGTTAAATAAATGATATATATTGAGACAGGAATAGGTTACTTTGAGAATAATTATTTGTAGTGAGAATTGAGATTGAATCTTGGTCCTTAAAATATTTACAACTAATAGTTAAGATTATTTCTAAATAAACAAATACAAATTATGCATGTATAAATACAAATTACGTATGCATAACTCAAACAATATATTTTATGAACAAGAAATTTTTGAAAATAACAGTCAGGTTCGAATCCCGAAAGAGGCGGAATTTTAATTTTTATTTCGATATTTTCTTAGTCGTTGATATTTTATGCTTGTACATATATTTTGTGCCCTTATCCATCATTTTATTCTCACCAAAAAATCAATTCTCAACCTAGCCCCCTATTGAGACATACATAAAAGATGATTTCTCTACAATAAAATTACTTATATGAATTGGAACTCGACACGTTTTAGAAACTTGTTTTTTTGGAACAAAAGAATCTTGTTGGTTTACTATTTTTGTTACCTCCAAAGCTTTCTATTAAATACTCCCTCCGTCCCTCAATGATTGGTGGACTTTTCTTTTTGGGATGTCCCACCAACTTGGCGCATTTCATTTTTTGGATATTTTTACCACATACACAACTTTAAATCTATTTATAATTCCAATTCTAAAGGTTTTAGCCACTTAAGCCCTCATTCTTCTCTCCTAATGCCACGTCACTTTTCCTTATTTATAATTTTCTAAATTTTCCTTTTATATCAATATATCATTCTAATTTAATTATATATATAAA
>JAYJMF010000002.1:3401567-3427787 GCA_036873715.1 Salvia sclarea | reverse complement strand
GGCGTCGGTTGATGGAGGCCTCTGTCCCGATTGCCAAACAACGATATCTTTGATATCGGAGCAGTGATGGAACATAATGAATGAAAATGCTTGGCCAAGCGAATTTTAAGTTATGAAAGAAAAGATATGTTTAGTGTCTACGGGCAATTTCAAGTAAAATCCCGTATTTCACTCAAAGGGGGCAGTTTTTAATCAAATGTGTTGTCTTTTGGCAACTGAATTTTCGGCATGTGTTCACTGAGTATTTTTATACTCAGCCCTGCATATCGTGTTTTTATGATGTGCAGGTTTTGACAGAGGAGCTGGAGGAGTGATGGGAGGTGTGGAGGGCGTGTTGTGTCTTTCGATGGATTTCGATAGACTAGGGCTAAACCTTGGAAGTATAACTTTTGTTATACTATCCTCACACTACTGTTGTGTTCACTCTGATGTTGAAATATATTGCCTAGCATGATTAAAATGTATGTTTTACCAGTAGCGGTCCCGGATAATCCGTCCTTAGGGTTGGCGGCCGTTACAATTCAAACCAAGCTGGACAACATAAAGTTTGCAAGCAGAGAATGCGTTACTCATCCTGCACTAGGAGGAAAATTTGAAGTGCATCACGTAGAAGATCAATTTGTGGTCCATATGGATAATAAGAGCTGCACTTGTAGGTCTTGGGATATCACAGGTATTCCGTGCATTCACGCGTGTTCGGTCCTGACATTTCTAAAAGTAGATCCGGCTGATTATGTTGATGCATGCTACACTGTCTCAACATATAAAATGGCTTACAAGTATGGCATAGAGCTAGTTAATAGTCCAAATATGTGGCCAAAGACAGTTAGCTGGGTTGTTAAACCACCTAATGTTAGGAAGATGTCGGGTAGGCCGAAAAAGATGAGAAGGAAAGGGATTGAAGAAAAAGATTGTGAAGGCCGAAAGAAGTTGAAGAGATTTGGAGTAATCATCACATGTAGAAGATGCTTACAAGAAGGGCACAACACAAGGACCTGTAAGAACGAGGCAAAATCCGTACCGCCGAAGCCCACTGTGAGAATATCTTATTTTAGCTTTAAATCATGTGATTACTTTTGTAAGTAGTCCCTAATTCTCAAGTTTTACAGGTTAAGCGAGGAAGACCATTCAAAACTCCTCGGCCCACTGACATTGGACAAAGCTCAACTGCCCAAGGATCCCATACATCAAGAGGCGAAGCATCACAAAGTGTTGATTCACAAGCTCAAATTATGCGAGAGAGAGCTCAGGTAAGCTGTTGATTCTTCTAGGGCAGATTGAACAATGTTTAGATGTTGATATTGATATTGTTGTGTCTTAGGCTCGAAAAGGTGTTGGGATCCACATTGGCGAATCGGGAAATATTTACACTACGGTATTTATGTTATTTTTTTGTAAGTTAATTTCTATATAAGTAATTTTATAACTTTATAACTATAATAATCATATTTTACATATGTCAAGCAGCAGCAGGATTCACCAAAGCAATGTTAGTGGGTCGAGCAGTCAAGGTGGACCTACGGGCCACGGTCGAGGACGAGGGAGACCTCGAAAAAGGCAACATGGTGCAACAACTACTTCTGCTGCTAGGCATGGTGGTGGGATAGATGGAACTCAAGAGAGTCAAAGTTAGAAGGATTTGCTTGTTTTTTTGTCTATGCTAAGAGAAAACTTAGTCTTTGTTGGCATTAAACTACTGATTTTGTTGGATTTACACTGCTTAACTCTTCAAGCATTTTGGTTGGTTGATCTTTCTGGAATAGAATGGAATGTTTATTAAAGGTTATGGCAACATTTATGTTCTAAGTATTTAAAAAAAAATGATTAAAAACACTAGCCAAAGCAGATTCCATAAAAGGAGATAGATATGTGAAATGAGTAGTTCAAACAAAGATGACAATGTGAAAACAAGCTAAAACATCAACTTTTCCTTTAATAAGTTGCATCATTCGTCCAATACATTAAACACTAACTTCAAAGCTGCATCATTTGTCCAAAAAGAAGTACAAGTATACAATAATCGCCACAAGAACCAAAATAATAGTATAACAAAATATCAATTTTCTTTTCATCACTTGCATCTTCATCAGTAACTTGTGAGCATTGAACTCCAATTCAATCTTCCTTGCAAACAAGTCATCGACCAAATCCTCACCTTCAACTTTTATCTTTTCAAGCTCTTTAATCTGGTCATCCTTCATATTCAACTGTTCAACCATTAATCTCTCCATGCTTTCGAACCGATCATTCTCCGCTTGCAATCGGTCATAATCCGCCATCAAGCGACGAACATATTCTTTTTGGTAAGGAGGAATTCCAGGGTCCATCCATTGAAAATATCCACAGTCATTATTACCCTGAAATCTAAAGGGTTTAGAAATCGAAACAAATCACAAATTCACTTCAAATAATCGATGAGGATAAGGGCTGAAATTTTCTTACGTCTTTTATACTACAGCGATAGTATCTTCGAAGTGGATGTATTTCCGTTGTTGATGTAATTAATTCCGCCTCAATAGCATGGTGGCAGAATTTTCTCGAAATTGAGTTGCGCGACGATGATGACGAGCTACCCGAATTTGTTCCAGACATCTTGACCCTAATTCGAACAACACCCATACATATTCGAGTCTACTTACACAAAGAATTGAAAGCCCAATCAATGCCAAAAAATCAGTTACTCACTTATTTGTCGAGAAGTCACAGCCTTCGTAAAATTGAATTCAATCGCTCCTGCAATTTCCTAGAACTTTGATGTAGTCTTCGATCTTGATCTTCAGTTCAGTTTCCGGCTGAAGTAGGCCGCGAATCTTCGTCCTTGGAGAAGAAGAAGCAAGCCGTAATCTTAGAATAGGAAGAAAACGAAAACAGAGTGAAGAAAGCGAAGTGTCTTTTTTCTTTTCTTATTGAAATTTTATTAGTTTAAATTGATTTTTTATTTAGTTTAAATTAATTTTTTACATCTGAAATGACGTCGTTTTGACGTGGCAAACTTAATTCCACGTCAAATAAAAATTCGGTGCCCAGTCAGCTTTCCGGTGGCCAGAATTTAGTCGTGAGTTCTAATTGCAAAAAATCGAAAGTTTATGTATTTAATTGCCAGAGTCCAAATGTCGTGTTTCAATTGCAATATAGGGTATAGTTGGTGATTTATTTGGCATTTAACCCAAAAAGAAAACAAATTCTGCGTAATTTCAACATCCAATTCACTACTTGGGGCATATAATTTGTCAGAGTTCTTCATTTCACAAGTTGCATAATTTAATAAATTCATGAATTAAATAATTATAATCTGTTTACTAATGTTAATTTTTATTGAATTCACAAATTCATATTTTAATTGGAAATTTGGAGCTTACAAATTCATGGATCAACGTCAAATATAGGTTGTTTTACGAATTTGGAGTTATTCAATTACGAATGACATACTTTGGTAAATTCATTTATTGGAGAACTATAATTTGTGAATTAATATTTATTTTTATTAAATTCATAAATTCATAGGTTCAAAATTATTTTAACTCGTAAATTTGAACCTTACAAATTCATGAATTAACTTCAAATATATGTCATTTCACAAATTTGAAAGCTCTCATTCGTGAATTCTCAACCAAATTATGTAATTTACGATTTGTACAAAATGGAATTCATGAATTATGTGAAAAAATAATATTACAACTGCAACATATTTGTGAATTGTACGGGAAACAAGAGGTATTCATGAACGAATTTGTTACAAAAAACACACGTTTGAATGAATTTGACATCTGTTTCTGATGTTGCCGCATTGGTTGTCGGGGATTTGGATGAATCTATTGGTGATGAAGATATTGTTAGAGAGATGAAAAGTGGACTTTTGAAACACTTTGATGAGCTACATCCATCTTGTCTTGTGTCACAGTATCCTTTGATTTTTCCTTATGCGAAAGAGGGATAGAGGGAAGATATTTATTTCTTTGCAAGAGTTCTCACTAACTTTGTGAGAAAGAAAATCAGCGTTAAAATTAATGAGGATTTAATATGCAACTTTAACAAGGAAGTCTTTTGACCGAATTGATTGTGAAAACCAATCTTATTATATCGGATGAAGTTCCGATGATGCATAACCATTGTTTCGAAGCACTGGATCGAAGTTTGCGTGATATAATGCGAGTGAAATCTAAAGGTAATTTGAATTTGCCCTTTGAAGGTAAGACTATAGTTTTTTGTCGTGATTTTTGACATATATTACCAGTCATTCGAAAGGGTTCTCGACAAGACATTGTAAATGGTACAATTAATTCTTCTTATATTTGGAAAGATGTACTGTTTTGAGATTGACGAAGAATATGAGACTTCAACAAATGTTCTGTGCTAATGAAGCTCGTGAATTGCAAGAATTCTATGATTGGATTGCAAGCATTGGAGATGGAAATGTTGAAGTTTCGCAAAAGACCTTTTGCCGAAGAATTCCAGTGATTCTTGCGTGATATTATGTCAAGCATGTATCCAGGTTACGGAGAAAACACTGATGACATTTCTTACTTGCAAGATCGGATTATTCTTGCTCCTACGTTGGATGATGTTGATTTGATTAATCAGTATATGATTAATCTCAACAAATTCGATAGTCGATCTTATTTGAGGTCGAACAGTCCAAGTAAATCTGATTCAAGTTGTACTTTACTTGATAAAATTCACACTCCAGAGTTTTAAATGGATTACGGTGTTCAGGTACACCAAATCATGAGTTGTATTTGAAAGTTCTAACTCATGTTATGTTAATGAGAAACTTAAATCATTCTAAAAGTCTTTGTAACGGTACGAGATTGATGATCACCAGACTTTGTGAATATGTTTTGGAAGCTAAATGCTTGGGAAGTCATAATGTTGGGTATAAGGTATTGAAGCCTCGATTGTCGTTAACGCCTTCAGATCCAAGATTACCTTTTAAGTTTCAACGACGACAATTTCGATTAGTTGTGTTGTATGCAATGACTATTAATAAAAGTTTCTAACCAACTACGTTGTATGCAATCCACATATCATAAAAGTTTTTAACCAACTACGTTGGATGTTGTTGATTTGATTAATCAGTATATGATTAATCTCAACAAATCCAATGGTCGATCTTATTTGAGTTCGAACAGTCCAAGTAAATCTGATTCAAGTTGTACTTTACTGGATAAAATTCATACTCCAGAGTTTTTTAAATGGATTGCGGTGTTCAGGTGCACCAAATCATGAGCTGTTTTTGAAAGTTGTAACTCGTGTTATGTTAATGAGAAACTTAGATTATTCTAATGGTCTTTGTAACGGTACGAGATTGATGATCACCCGACTTGGTGAATATATTTTGGAAGCTAAATGCTTAGGAAGTCATAATGTTGGGTATAAGGTTTTGATGTCTCGATTGTCGTTAATGCCTTCAGATCCAAGATTACATTTTAAGTTTCAACAACAACAATTTCGATTAGTTGTGTTGTATGCAATGACTATTAATAAAAGTTTCTAACCAACTAAGTTGTATGCAATCCTCATATCATAAAAGTTTCTAACCAACTACATTGAATGTTGTTGATTTGATTAATCAGTATATGATTAATCTCAAGAAATCTAATGGTCAGTCTTATTTGAGTTCGAACAGTCCAAGTAAATCTGATTCAAGTTGTACTTTACTGGATAAAATTCACACTTCAGAGTTTTTAAATGGATTGCGGTGTTCGGATACACCAAATCATGAGCTGTTTTTTAAAGTTGTAACTCATATTATGTTAATGAGAAACTTGCGTGCGCCACGTGACGGGCGACGTGAAGGTTTGGGCGGTCGCGACATCGCCGCGACCGTGCGCCAGCGGTGTTCCGGCCGTAACGCCCACGGGGGCACTGCAGCGACCGCGCCCGTGCCACTGCGATCACTCTTAGACGGAAAAAATTACTAATATGAGTATTTGTCTATTCTATTAGAGACATATTTACGTTAGGCCGGCCTAATGTTAGTCCCGACCTAATTAATATATAAATAATGAGAGCGGTTATGCTTTTACGGCTCGCTCTGGGTTCGCCTTCGGCTCCCCCTCGCTCGATTCATGGCTTAGAATAAGAGCGACAAACAATTGGCCTAACGTTAGACCGGCCTAACGCAAATATTTGTCTATTATATTCTGTTGAAATGATGTCAATCTTAATAAAATTATTTTTCAGCGTTTAATTGAATTTTTTTTTTCAAATTGAATTTAAGGTTTAGTTCTGTTTTGGATCTGATCGATTAATCTAAGAGCACATATTTTGATAATTTAATAGAATTTATTAGGACTTAAATTAAAATAATATTGGAGTTCATTTATATTATCTTGGTTTATTTGTAAAAGTGAGAGACGATGACCTATTTGCCATCAGTTTTTATGATAAAATAATATAGATTGACACAAGTTTTTGTACTAAAATAATGGATTGATAGTATATTTTCATTACAACCTGAAATATAACTAATCTAGCAATGTTTATGCTAAATATAACAAACTACAGTTGCTACTGCAATGTCGCTTATTTTTTAATTTTGAGTATTGATTTTCACTTTTAGTTTTGCACTTTACTGATTGATTTTGCAAGCTGATTTTTGTATATTGATTCGCTGTAAAAATATTATGCACGTTTCATGCAGTTCTCCGACGTCAAAATCATAAATAAAAAAGAGTCACATTTACGTTAGATCGGCCTAATTAATATACAGATAATGAGACCGACAACAACGTTGTCTTTGAGCTCGCTCCGAGTTTGCCCCCGGCTCTCCCTCGCTCGACTCATGACTTAAAATAGAAGCGACAAACAATTGGTCTAACCGTTACCCGGCCTAACGCAAATATTTGTGAAGTAAAAATGTTAAAACATAATTGCCATTACTTTGCATATTATGTGAATTTCCTAATCGTCAAAATTACACTAGTATTCCCTGCAAACATAATTCTAGATTTTATCGCCATCTGAAAATAATGATCTTGATATAAAGTATAAACTTGGCCTGACATTTAAACTGATTCATAAACGTATTTTGTGTTTGCTAAAAAGCAATGTATTAATGAGGATGAATCAGATAATCGACCTGATGATGAAGCTTTAGAACCCAAAAAAAAGAGCCAAAATTATTTGTCTCGTGATATAATCCTATTTTACTGAAAGCGCGAAAAAAAATTCTCCATATTTTGAAGATACTATTTCTAAGACTCAACCCGAAAAATTTGATCATAAAGTGTAATTATCATCAAAAAATTTGAATTGAAAGGATTGCATAAGCATACAACAAATGTTGACAAACACAATACACAACCCTTAACCTCAAAAACATAATCCAAAATACTTCCCCCACATCTAAAAGCTACCCACTAGCATGCTTAGCAAAATTCAAAGTAAAAGTTAAACATAAATCAATGGTTAAATAAGAGGTGAAAAACAACTTTTAATATAGAGTATCACAATCAAGGAATGACTACTACTGGCATAAGACCATGAATTGCAAATTTATTACAAAATCAAATGCTTTCAAGTTTTTGTATATAGCTTCTCTGAAATATCTCAAACTAATTTTACAAAACTAAGTACAACTACTGGGATTAATTTAAAATACACAATAAACTCTACCAAAATGAGCCAAAAGAAAAAAAAGAAAAAAGAAAAAAAGAGAGCAAAAAGTAATGATTTCAGCATTAGCATTTAGCCCCTATGTTATAATTTAAGCTTTATTTCTCTACTCCCATTGCTCAAGATCCAATGATCAATGGTGGATAACTAGGTGATCGAACTCCGTTAACTTGTACATGAACCTTGAAAGGAGACGCCCATCATTCATCGTCTCCATCTTTACCTGCTTCATCCCCAGAGTCGGCGTCGTCTCCATCTTTACCTGCTTCATCCCCAGAGACGGGCCCCTCTTCATCTTCATCGTCAGACATGCTTTCTATTACATCAGTAATAATTTCTTTAACTTCTGCTTTCCTGTGCATCAGATCTACTCCAAAGTGCCTCCCTGATTTTTACCAACATCAGTAACAATTGTAATTGTACAAAAACTAGTGAGGGAAAAAATCTACAGTAACAAATGAGCAAATGGGGTTGCATACCAAGCTGTTGTAGAATGTCAGATAATGTTGCCTGCATCATAAGAACACATGGAAATTGTAAATAACTATCAAACATTAGCAACTTACAATAATATGGCTATGGTTTTACTTGTCGTTACCGTATTAAAATCGACTTCCTTCAGCATATCTGCCACTACAGCGTGCATTTCTTCTCTGCTAGGCTGTTTCTCAGCTGCTATTGTACCTTTCCCTTTCCCTTTCCCTTTCCCTGCCATATTCAAAACACTCAATATTGAGTCAAGGAAAGAAGTAAAGAAAAAACAGAAGCGTACAACTGAAACTATTACAATTGAGTAGCTAAAAAACTCAAGCCCCTTATTAGAAAATAATAATATACCTTGTTCCTTTTCTGAAGACTTGCTCGACTTTTTCTTGCTCAAGGATGCACCCTTTGTCGGCACTTCATTGTCTTCCTCACTTTCCTCATCGTCCCTTTTCTTCTTACTCGAGGGTACCTTGACTTTACCCTTTGGTTGAGCTTCAGATTCTTTCTTTGATGTAGAACTGGAAGGTCTTTTAGTAGATTTACCAGCTTTTGAGGCTGTTACATGGCTTCCTTTACCAACAGACTTAGACCTGGACTCATTCTTCACAGTATCTTTCTTTTCACTTTTCTTAGAAGAACTTTTCTCAACTTTATGCTTTTCAGGTTCATCTTCATCGTCATCTGTTCCTTCTTCTGACTTATGCTCTTCCTGTTCAGATTCTGATTCATGAACTTTGTTATCATCATCATGATCATCTTCGCTCTCTGAAGATTTACTTTTGTTGCCGTCATCTTCTTCTTCTTCTTCTTCTTCTTCTTCTCCGGAAGGTTTCGACTTCTTCCCAGATTCAGAATCCGATTTTTGTTTCTACATGTCAGATTATTTAAGAGCAATGAAAAATAGCAAAACAAGATACATGCAGAAGAATACCATGCAAGCGACGACATATTATTACATATTTGATACTTAGATTAGCAAGCGAAGCCATATTACTAAGGACGCAAGTCACGCAAGAGTCAAACAAATTTCAGGATATGACAATTCTAAGTTTGAAGTAAAGCACACAACCATCTTCAGAAATAAATATGAAGAAATGCATCATAAAGAAAAGCAACATGGTAAACATAGCACTGCCTTATATAATACTTTGATAAGACTGACTTCAATGATATTGAGGCTAAGATTAATTATGACAAGTTCAATCCTGAGCTTGCATTTAACAGTTATGAATCAAGATAGCACTGCAAAGTAGAAAGAGAGAAAGCCCTACCTTTTTTGATTTTCCAGCAGTAGCATGAGAAGAACTAGGACTTTTGCTTGTTGATCCCCTACTCTTCCGCTTCTTACCCTTCAGATGCTAAATTTTTTAATCATATGGATAATACTATTGTAACATGCAACAATATGCAATAACAAAGTGAGACAAATTTACCTTCTCCTGTTCAGCCAGCAAGTTATCTGTTGTAGCATGTGGAGATTCTAAGAAATCCAACAACTTTGTAGTAAGTTCCTCCTAAATAATAGAGCTCACAAATTAGACAAACAGCTGTTCTAGAAATTCCATAACCAGATTCTGTAAGATATTACCTTCTTTGTAGTCGCTTTGTTCACGGGGATATTGAGAATGTCGCAGAAATCCAGCAATTTTTCTTTAACACATTTCTCAATTTTCTCCTTAGTTTTTGTCCTCTGCTTTTCCTGATGAAAACAACAGTAAAAATAATCAACTGCAATCAAGCAATAGAAAATAATTTAAGTCAGTTCCCAGTTTAGGTGGCATGGCTTTATAACAAGCTTGTACAGAGCAAACCTGTTCGCTTTCAATTTTAATTACATATTTGGGTTTCTATGTATTTCATGTCCGGGGGAAGAAGCACTTTAAAACTACAGAGCACTTGCTGGATTAAAATCAGAGCAAAATATAGATCCTTTTAATTGGAAAAGCTGCCACAAGATCACAACCTACAGTCATCCCCATCATCCAATATTCTATACTGCTATACACATGCTTCTCTTACTGTAACAATATATTTTGCCATTTTTAGTTGTAATGTGTAAGTGATGTAATAAAATAAATATGAACCCACAAAATGTTATTGTGGAAACTGACTTACAAAACTAAAATGCAGCATATAAATGACACTGTTATTGTCCTCAAGCATACATTATTATATTCTTTAAGACAATACTCTGGAAAATATGAACTCTTCATATATTCCACAAAACTTGTAGGATGTGAAATTCCTATTTCTTATTTTTATATTCCACAAAACTTGTAGGATGTGAAATTCCTATTTCTTATTTTTGTTACATGTTCCAATGTGTTTTAAGCTTGCAACAGCTCTAGAATATCTCCAGTACATAACTATCTCCAGTATGTTGTGGAATATCCAAGTGACCCAAATGCAAGTAAACTGCACAAATCCTCAAATACACCGAGGTTAATCAATTGCTCAACGTGTCCCAAATCATAAGAATTCCTCTCCCAGGTATCTTTTCTATTTTCTTAGTAAAATAGCAAGGTTTCCAGGAATCAAATTGTGAACATTATTGGTGTTTTGTTGGCCTCCTGAAACATCAAGAACTAGGAAAAGCTTTATAAGTGTCTCCATCTTGTAAGTAAATGCTCTATGGATCAGTGAAATAGAACAGGTATTTACAACATTACTACAAGCAGTTGAAATCATGTTGCAGAAAGACATTATGAGTCCTATAAGACTTTTCTTTGCAGGCTTTACCAAAACTAAGAAAACATCAGCGGGAAAAGAAAATACTTAAAAAACATAACCATGAGCGTTGACTCACCAAAACCACAAACAAGAAAAGATGAAAAGAAGGTTACCTCATTTTCAACCCATACAAAACCAGAAAATAGGCTTATGTTTCTCTTCAGTGAGTACACCTGGAAATTAAATAAAACATAAGAACATGTAAGATTCCTAAAATACTTAGAAGTTAGAATCAAACAAAAAACTGCCCATTTGAAAAGTTTATAAAGAGACCTTAGATTTCTTGCCAAAAAGAATAGTGTGAAGAAGCTGTAGGTTCTCATCAGCTTTCCTCTTGGACAACTTGAACGCCACTGAAATGACATGAAAGGGGCTCATTTTCTCAGAATCGAAATCACAGCAGTGATGTATCAAGAGACACTGGCAACACAAAGGTCATATGAATCTATTCATGTTAAGCTATGACCCCATACCAAATTTGAACTACAGTAGAAATCCTTCATACTATGTATTTGCAGCTTTCTCAATCTATGATAATACTTAATAGAACTTGTTATATATTAAAATTGGAATATGAAAACATATAAAAACCTGTGATTGAAGGACAACAAATTCCTTCCAGCACAATGATTTCCAACATTGCATGCACTAAACTGGTAATAACAATTACAAGCTTCTCTATCTTGTAGATACTTATATATATAAGAGAGACTTGCACAATTGAAAGAAAAATTCCAGTTCTCATTCTAGAAGTATACAACATAAGCACCAACAATTTAAAGCAGCTCCTGAAACCGAATTACATGTTTTGGAAGAAAACAAGGAAGAAGAAAGAAGAAGAATTAAGGGAAATAAGAGAGCATGATCCAGCAAACAAAATCAAGATACCATCTAAATCCAAAACACCAAAATGATTAGCCGTACCATTAGGGATGTCCTTAAGTTGTGTGCCTTGACCCTGTCATAACAATCAACAGTAATTGGTCAGAATTTCAACTAAACCCAAAATATGCAATGTATCACTATCTATCATTTGTATTAGTATCACACTAGAATATGAGCCGGAACAGAGTCATACTTAAGGAATGCATTCTCTTTGATAAAGACTCCTACTTTTTGTGGGTCAAATATGAAGTTTCCATGAAATAACAGCATAAGTTTCTTCTCTCACACAAGGAAGCCAGCCAAAATCAAATTCACTAGCATTCACCCAATACTAAAAAATGAAACTATTTCTATCTTCTTTATCTTTTTCCATCTCAACCAGCACAAAATACCAGTCATATGTCACTGTTGAGCAGCTCAAAATCATCACTTGTTTTCAGAACATATATATTCAGATAAATAAAGCAATGAATAAATGCAATATATATTTACTAGTTCTATTTCAAATGTCACTTTACCCATTAAACATACACAACATTTACACATAACAACATGAGATTCATATCAACTGAACATACAGTGAAAACAAAATCTTTCTTTTGTTTTTCTTGAAAGGGAGTGAAAACAAAATACTACTCATTTACTAAGACAATTGGAACCTTCTAAATTTCGCCCAAAGACTCTTGATTTGCAGACCTTCAATCTCTTCACCCGCACATCACATAAAATCACAACTATAATTAATAAGTAAGCAGATCAAAACCATTAAAAGGCCACCTTTACATGCTTCTCATCTTTTCCAAATGCTAATAAACAGTGAAAAGTTATGCATTGGGCATTCTGCAATTCCATATCAACCAAAAATAAAGAAAAATTTACAAACGAAACAAATTTGTACCTTTTCAATTGACAAAGTCTTGCTGGCCGAAGACCTCGGAGTCTCCCCCACCGTGAATCTTTCCACCGTTTTCCTCTCCCTTGTCGGCCTCTCACTACCTGGTGTCCTCGGCGATCCCAACTCCTTAGCCTCACTTTTCCTCTCCTTTCTCGATCTCTTCTTCGAATTTTCATTCTTCTTCTCCCCCTCCGTTTCCTTTCCTTCCTCATCTTCTTCTCCGCCCTTCCCCTCCATCTCTGCTTCGTCCTCATCCTCCTTTTCCTCTCCATCTCCCTCGCTTCCTTCCTCTTTCACCTCATCTTCCTCCATCTTTTCATCGTGGCCTTCTTCTCCTAGCCCCGCCTCTTTCTCGTCGCCGCTTTTGCTAGCGTCTTCCTTTAGGCCTTCCTCTTTAACCTCGTTAGGCTTTGCGTCTTTCTCTTGCTTCTCGCTCCCATTGACACCAACTTCTTCCTTCTCTGAAGCCATGAAAGTCCTCGAGATCTCACAAAACCCTAAATCCCTGTAAATATGAGCGCACACACACGCTGAAGTTCCAAAATTTGGGAGCAGATTGATTCAGAGTGAAAAGAAGTGAGAATTTGCCGCGCAGAGGTCTCTAATTTTAAGTGCAAAACGAGTTGAAAGTTGAAATTTGGGAATTTAGGGCAAAAAATTTGGGCGAAAAGGCGGGTATATTTGGAGCCGAATTTTTGAAATTTTAGGTGAAATTTTTTAGCTGCCGCCTTCTGTCACTCCCGTTGAGTTGAGTTCCGGAAAAAGAAAAGGTACAATAGATCTATTGTAATTGTAAGTTGACTCTAACTTCTTCACTTACAACAATTATATCATTTTGGTCTTATTTCCTATCCTAATCTCTCATGATTTACATTTTGATATCCAAATTATTCATTTTTCACAATTGTTGTGTGATTTAAATGGGATAACAAATATACGCTCAAATTATTAACATTTTTATAATTCCGTTCCAAGATTGAATTTATAGTAACTAGAATCGACGTGGGATGGAAATTTCCAACTTGAATCCGCCTCGAATTTCTATCCCACGTCGCATTCCAAGCATCTAATGTATTGTTTCCGTTATAATATTTTCTAATCGGCCACTATTCCAACATACACATGCGTAACTAGTGAAATTTGCAGTAGATGTAAATCATGTAATGAAAGTGAAGGTGAATTCTGTTGAATGTTAAAACAGTAGTAGGTATCACCATATACCATCTCCCTTCAACTGAATTCCAACACCACCATAATTGTCACACACAATCAATATAAGAAGTAATGGGGAAGAAACAGGAACTTCCCGACAAAACTCAATTTATTCCAATTGAAAACATTTACAAAGCTAACAAACATACATTATTATACCAAGTTTTCAGTCGAGGGCCATAATCTCCAACACCACACTTTGCATTTATTCAACATCTCTGGATCTCATTTGAGTCAAAGTGTACTAGGAAGAGGATCCATAACCCCCGCCTCCCGGAGTTAGAATCTGGAGAATTTCCCCAGCCTGCACCTCCACCGTGTTCTTCCCTCCGAGGTATACCTTGCGCTTGACCTTTGTAACGAGGTAGTTGGCTCCTCGAGCCCCGTCTCTCCCCCCCTTGAGCCCCCTCGGGGCATGCACGCGCCTCTCAGAAAGAATGCTCACGACAACTGGCCATCTGAATTCTATCTCCCTAACAATCCCATCGCCCCCTCTGTGAACCCCAGCGCCTCCAGAGTTCTCCCTCAACCCGAACCTGTGCAGCAGAACCGGATATCTCTGCTCAAAAATCTCGGGGTCCGTCATACGAGTATTAGTCATGTGGCACTGAACACCACTGGTCCCGTCCCAGCCCGGCCCAGCGCCACTCCCACCTCCAATTGTCTCATAGTAGCCAAAGGTGTCGTCGCCGAAGGTCAGATTGTTCATGCAACCCTGTGAGCAAGCACAAGCCTGAAAAGCTGTTAGAACAACATCTGTTATCCTTTGAGATGTTAGAACGTTACCACCAACTACTGCAGCCTTGTCGCTCGGGGAAAGGAAAGAACCGGGAGGGATGTATATTTTTACGGGGGCCAAGCACCCTTGATTGAGAGGGATGTCGACATCCACCAAACAGCGCAGGCAGTAAATCACGGCAGCAGCTGTAACCGCCTCTGGGGCATTCCAGTTCCCGTACACTTCCGGGCTCGTCCCTGAAAAATCAAAAAATGCTTCTCCTTTCCTTTGATCAATAGTGAGTTTCAAATGGATGACAGAGCCGTCATCCATGGAATCTTCCTCTTCAATGATCAACGAATCTCCTTCAACTTTGGCAGAATCGGAGACTTTCGCAGCAACGGACTTGAGCATCTCTCTGACCGCTCCCTCTGCATTAACCTGGACATGATTCATGTAAGACTGCACAGTCTCCAAACCATATTGCTCAATCAGCTCCTTTATAAGTGAGATTCCTCTTTGATTTGCAGCTATTTGAGCATGGAGATCGGATAAGTTATCTTGAAGCCTGCGCGTCCCAGGTATTTTGTGACCCGAATCTTCAGAAGATGGAAACAGGAGAAGCTGGCTGATCCCTTCTTCTTGAAAAATCCCCTCTTTCACAAGTTTGAATGCTTTTATTGCAGCTCCTTCCTCCCATATGAACTTCGAGAACGGAGGCATGCTTCCGGGAGTAATACCTCCGATCTCTGCATGGTGCCCTCTGCTCGCAACGAAGAATACCAATTTCCCCTCATCAAAAACTGGAGTAACGACAGTTATATCTGGCAGATGGCTACCTCCAGCACAAGGATGATTAGTAACCAGAACGTCGCCCTCATTTAAGTTGTCACCCCAATATTTCATCTGCCACCTTACTGTGCTGGACATAGCTCCCAAATGCACGGGAACGTGAGGAGCATTTGCAACTAGACCACCATCTGGACCAAAAAGAGCACATGAGAAATCCAGTCTTTCTTTAATATTGGTTGATATTGAAGTCCTTTGTAAGGTGCGTCCCATCTGTTCAGCTATTCCCATGAATCTGTGGTTGAATATTGAGAGTTGCACAACATCCGCCACTTCTTTGGATACCTCCACGACTTTGTGAACTGACTCAATCTCAATTCTGATGTTCCCATATTTTGTAATAACAGCATTACAACTAGGTTCTACTATTACAGTGCTGTTGCCATTCATAATTATGGCAGGACCCGATATGACACAGCCACATGCCAAATCTTCCAGCTTGAATAACGGTGTGTCGTGCCAACCATTTCCAAAATAAACCTCGTATTGAGCTACACTTTTTGCGGTTCCTGAACTAGGCGGCAGAGCTCGGGGCTTAAGTATGTTAGTGACTCCAATACCACGAACTCTCACATCACATATCATGATATTCCTGTTCTCAAGTTTAAATCCATACTCTTGTTGAAATAATCTTGTAAATTCAACGGCATAATCTCCTTTGGATCCATCGTCGTGTATAAGGCTCTTTACCATAATTGCAGTGTCTGTTCCCTCATATCTCAGGTTTAAATATGTTTCAGTTCTAATATTCTCCTCTTGAAAACCTTGTGATTGGAGTTTCCTCTTTACACAGTTTACTAGAGCTGCTTCCCGATTTGAGACCTCCAACACAGATTCTGGACCATAAACAGCAGAATACGGTCCCTGTTCTTCCTCCACGACATCTGCCATACCCATACCATATGCACTTAAAATCCCACAGAACCTATGAATTAGTACTTCCTTCATACCCAATGATCTAGCAATAGCACAGGCATGCTGTGGTCCGGCACCTCCAAAGCAAGCAAGAGCATGGTTTTTTGTCTCGTGACCCTTCATCTCAGTCAATTGTCGAATAGGTCGGCACATTGTTTCATTTGCAACATTAACAAATCCCTGAGCAATTTCCTCTACCGTCATATCCTTTGCTGTTGGATCCTGATCCTTTCTGTAGACGTTGATTTGCTTTGCAAGTTTTTCAAATTCCTTTTTAGTTGCATTGAGATCTAACGGCTCATTCTCGTTGGGGCCAAAAATTGATGGGAAATAATCCGGAATGACATATCCCAGGATGAGATTTGCATCAGTAACAGCCAATTCCCCTCCCTTGCGATAACAAACAGGTCCTGGATGGGCACCAACAGATTCTGGACCTACCTTGAAAGCTCCGAATTGGAACTTTAACTTTGACCCACCGCCAGCAGCAACAGTGTTGATCTCAAGCTGAGGAGCTTGAATTATTGCCCCAGAAATTTGGGTTTCTATAACGTGTTCATAGCTGCCAGCATAACGGCTCACATCAGTAGAGGTGCCACCCATGTCAAAACCAATAAGGGGCTTCTCCGTCTCAACCCCAAAAAGTGTCTGCGAGTACCCAACTACTCCACCTGCCGGGCCCGACAAGACAGCTTTGTGGCCAGAAAACCTACTTTCCGGCGCCAAACCGCCATCTGACTGCATAAAGAGAACATTCAGTTTACCCATTCCCTCATCAAACTTAGATATAAATCCTCTCAGATATTCTTTAATAACTGGAGTTAGGTACGCATCCACGCAGGCGGTGAAACCTCGAGGGACAGCTCGAACCATGGGAGTCAAAGCCGATGACAAAGACACTTGCTTGAATCCCATGCTCATGGCCAACTTCGCCACTGATGTTTCATGGTTCGGGTAAGTGTAAGAATGCATTAATACTACAGCCAAGCAGCTGATACCCTTATCCAATAGACCTTTAAGCAAAGGTCTTAAAGCTTCCTCGTTAAGTGGCTTCACAACCCTAACAAGCTCCCCGGAAACACCCTGAACTATTGAATCAGAAGAGCCTGATACATTCTCCTCGTCAATAACAAGCTCAACTCTCTCATCAATTTCCACAATCTCCTCGTAGAGATTTGATGGCTTTGATACAGTTAGGTCAAAGATATTCGGTCGAGCCTGGTTACCGATCTGCAGCAGATCCCTGAAGCCTCGAGTCACACACAGTGCAATCCTTTCCCCTTTTCTCTCTAATAGAGCATTTGTTGCCACAGTTGTTCCCATCCTCACCCAGTCAATTTTATGGGTGGGAACTTTTGAACTTCTGGGAATCTTTTCACCAGTGAATTCTTCCAAAATCCTCCTAATTCCTTCTACTGGGGCATCATCATAATTAGCAGGATCGACAGACAGCAATTTCATTACTCGGCCTTCAGACCTACCGGGAAATTCAGCATAGACATCAGTAAATGTGCCCCCTCTATCAATGCAAAACCTGAGTTTTCCTCCTTCAACACTCCCCATTACTAGTCAAGTTAACAGAACACTGGCTATCTTCAGATATAAGAACCTGTCAAACAATCTAGTAAGTAAAGGAGAAAAAATAAATAAAAAGAAAGGCATATATGCTGTTTCTATCTAGTTAAGAAAAAACATATCCAGTTTTGACTTCATCTCATAAATTGGTACAACGGAATAGCTCAAACTGTCATAAACTGAGAACTAACTTCATCACAAATTACAAATTACAAATTACAAATTACAAAGTACACCAACTTGCTACACTAAACAGATTGGGTAATATATTAATAGCTATAGATATGTTTTTGATTGCATAATATACGAAACGCGCGAAATATCACTTCACTTCCACTCGATACAATTAGTCAACAACACAGTTCTCACTTTCTCATGATTGTCATGAAATCAACTACGCAAACTACATTTCGTCAAAAACCATATAGTGTTGAAAATTCCTAAATCCATAAATCAGCAAATCGCAGTTGAGTTGAGATTAGGGTGGTCAAATTCCAGATTTCAGCTCATACCTGCGTTTTACTTTAATCAAGCATTCAGAATCTATACGCGTTCTATTACTTGCCCCAAAAGCTTAATCTCATTCCTTTGTTTTATTACCTGCATATATTAAAACCCCAAACCGGGTGAATACAAGTAATTGCTCAAACTCTGAAGAGGCGGATGAGAAGAAGATCAATCACACCTCTATTTGTCGCGCCTCAGCCTTTGGGGGCTAAGTCAACAGATAATTAGCACTTATATCTACAAAAATGGAAACGAGAAGACTGGTAGAGACGGCGCCGCTATAGTGAGAGAGATGAGACTAGAACAGGAGAGATGAGAAACTCAAACTCAATATAATCATTAATCAATCAGGTAGGATTTCGGTTCACAATAATACTACTTTTTAGTTTTTAGTTGACATATTTTTTTAGTAAAACATAAAATATACAGTAGTAAATTAGTTAAGAGGTAAAAAAATTAAGAGACACATTTATATTAGGCCCGGTCCAATTAATATATAAATAATGAGACCGACAATAATTATGCTTTAACGGCTTGCTCCGGGTTCGCCTTCGTCTACCCCTCGCTCATTTATGACTTAAAATAGGAGCGACAAACAATTGGTATAACATTAGGCCGGCCTAATGCAAATATTTGTCAAAATGTATAGTCTATTCAATCGGGTCGGAGCGCTTGAGACGGGCTTGATCTTGGGCTGGGCCTGAGTTCTAAAATATCCGGTTGGACCAGCCAGCAAACTCATTTCATTGGTTTGATAATGATAATTTGTGATCCCACTCACGACTCTCAAACAAAGAGCACGATGATGCTATTTTCTTTTCTTTTCTTTTTTCAAAAGTGTAATTTAATATGATAGATATTGAATTAGCTAGCCTCAATCCAAGTTATAAGAGAGGCATTTAAATTCACAATTTACAGGTGGGTTTACACTGAGGTCATATATATTAATCTTGTAAATTTGAGTGATATATTCGTCCAAATATTGTTGTTCTCAATGATACCTCTTAGTTGACATATACTTAAATTAAAGGTGAATTTTGGTAGGCGTATGCATAAACTTGTTAATACACATCAATTTCGCCACATACCCAGAGTCCAGAGACATGCATACATGTCGTGTAAGTATTCAAATGTTCGGTTATGGTTAATTTAACATTTAAGTGAAGTCTTATGGCAGTGTTTAAATTAATTTGATCTAATTAGATGTATCTGATCTAAAAGTAAGAGATTATAATCTTACATGAAGATGGGTTTCCCAAGGTTGCCGACCAACCTGCATCTCCACATATATTTTTCTTTAGTGATGAGAAAATAATTAAGTAATAAAACTTTCTTCAATTAGCTGAAGTCTTTTTAATTCATGGTGGCCAATATATTCCTCTATTTGTTTTTAAATTCCTTTCAGTTCCCACTTTAGTACTTTGGTTTAATTAAGTCCCGTAGCTCGTACTTATATGTTGGCTAATACAATTCTTTTTACGGAAACAATGCTCGAAATATAAAATATCATACAAAGAAGCACTATCGAGATTTAGACAATATTGCTTTCAATAGATAAGTAAAATAAGACTCGATTTACTTGTTAGTTACAAACACTATTTGTCGTAGGAGCTACGACATTATTTCAACTCTTTCTCAACAAGACTCAACACCTCACACATAGCTAGCCCACACTATAGCATAGACCAAAAAAGGAAAATACATATATTTAACATCCTCTACCCCATAACGCGATCTCATCTCATACTTCCGTATCACCAGCATGCACACATATGTCACGTGCGTAAGTGGATACTACAGATATACTTATGTGTCTGTATATCGATATATATAATTGGAACTAAGAGATGAAATAACGTCAGCAGTAAGAGAATAAGTGACGACAACACTAGCCTAGACAAATACAGTACTTCCCTTTCGGGCCGGTTACGCATGTTGCACTAGCATACTTCCCCTGCAAAACTTTCTTGCATGCAGAGATGCATGCCGGTAGTGTACAAGGATTGAGATCTATGCCAATGGCACACTCCACAATTTTGGGGGCCAACAGTACTAGAAACGTTAATATTATTGCTACATGAACAATCACATTAGAATTTTTGTAAGCCATGATAATAGGTTGAGAAAATAGGGGGTCTATTTTGGGTAGGTGGGGGCAGATGTTTTTGTTGTAGAAAATTGATACACAAGTCGAGTGTATATATAGAGGTAGAGAGACATGATGAGTCATGAAAAGTTTGGTGCATCTTTTTTTTTTCATGTTTCATTATTCGACATCTAAGTGGTGCACAAAAGCCAATCCAATTCGAGGATTTCTCCACCACAAGTCGTAGATCGTCACGTAAATAATATTAAAAATAATCGATATAAGTGTGTGTTTAATAGATATAGGGGGCATTTGGTTTTCTTGATTAGCCTTTATTAGGCTTGATTGATAAAATAATCAAGGCTGATCAAGTGTTTGGTTTACACGATAAGGTCCGTGATTGATTATTTGGCCCGCATGTTATCAACCATTTGCTTGATTACTAATCAAGGCAAATTTGGGTTGATTATCAATCAAACCTTCAATCCATAATGCAAATTTACAAAATTATTTTTTATTATATTTATTTTAGTCATAATCAAGTTCGAGGAAATGGATTGAAAGTGCAATTTTGGCATTATGCAATATTTTGGTCATAATCACATCATTTATCAAATATTGTAATCAAGCAATCCAAACATATGATTAATAATCTAAATAATCCAATCATCATTTATCTTATCAATCTAAATTATTTAATCTATCCCATCAAGAAAACTAAACGAACCCACACTATCCACCAATTGATACACTGTCCAACTAAAGGAGTATATACAAAAAGTCAAAAGCTATCTAACAAACAAGAAATCTCAAGAAATGAATAATTAATATTCCCATTTGGATTCCAATTTCTTCAAGCATTTGAGTCTTCTCTTCAACTCCCCCCCTCTATAAATCACAATAGCTATAATCTAACAAAATAGATAACTAAATCCATCTCCAAATCATGACCATTTTCACTCTCCCTTTGCTTCTTCTCCTTCCCCTCCTCCTCACCATCTCCACCCCGTCGTCGTCGTCGCTGTCGTCGGCGTCTGAGAAATTTCTCAGATGCCTCCGCAACTACCCTTCCATCTCGAGCAACGTCTACACCCAAACCAACTCCTCCTACACCTCAATCCTCCAACACTCAATCCACAACCTCCGATTCGCGACGGATTCGACTCCCAAACCGGCCCTCGTCGCCACCCCGTCGCTCGAATCTGAGATCCCGCCGCTCCTCCGCTGCGCCGGGCGCAGCCGCCTGCAGATCAGAACCCGCAGCGGCGGCCACGACTACGAAGGCCTGTCTTCCTTCGCGACGGAAGTCCCGTTTATCATAATCGATTTGATCAAACTCAGCCAGATCGCAGTCGACGTCCAGGCCAAGACGGCCTGGGTCGGGGGCGGCGCCACCGTCGGCGAGCTGTATTACAGGATCGCCGAGGAAAGCCCCGTCCTCGCCTTCCCCGCCGGCATCGGCCCCGCCGTCGGCGTCGGCGGCCACTTCAGCGGCGGCGGCTACGGCACGATGCACCGGAAATACGGCCTCTCCGCCGACAACATCCTCGACGCCAGGATTGTCGACGCCAGGGGCAGAATCAGGGACAGGGCGGGCATGGGGGAAGATTTGTTCTGGGCGATTCGAGGCGGCGGCGCCGCCTCCTTCGGCGTCGTCGTGGCCTGGAAAATCCGGCTCGTCGACGTGCCGGAGAAGGTAACCGTTTTCAAGGTCGACAGAGTTCTGGAGCAGAATTCGACAAGGATCATCCAGCGCTGGCAGAGCGTGGCCCCGGATCTGGACCGGGATTTGTTCATCGGGATAATGCTTTTTCGAATGAACTCCACGGCCGGGACGACGATAAACGCGAACTTCTACTCTCTTTTCCTCGGAGGAATCGAGAAACTGATGCAGCTGATGCGTGAGAGCTTCCCCGAGTTAGGACTGGTTCGCGAAGACTGTGAGGAGGTACGCTGGATTCAATCGGCGGTTTACTTCGCCGGGTACACGACTCAGACCCCGCCGGAGATTCTGCAAAACAGAACGAGAGCGAAAGGGTATTGGAAGGGGAAATCGAACTACGTGGAGGAGCCGGTGCCGGTTTCCGGCCTCGAAGGGGTGTGGAAGCTCCTGTTCGAGGCGGAGGCGGAGTTCGTTTTGGTGGCGATGAACGCCTACGGGGGAAGAATGGCGGAGATCTGCGACTCCGCCATTCCGTTCCCCCACCGGGGTGGGAATTTGTATAAAATATTATTGATGGTGCTTTGGCGGGAAGAGCACAATGATGACGTGGACAAGTATGTCAAGTGGAGTAGGGAGTTTGACCATTACTTGACCCCTTACGTGTCGAAAAACCCAAGGGCGGCGTATCTCAACTACCGAGATCTCGACCTCGGGGTCAACGAGGTTCGTGGGGATACGAGCTACGAGCGGGCCAGTGTTTGGGGGAAGAGGTATTTCAAGGGCAATTTCGATCGGCTTGTTCAGATAAAGACCTCCGTTGATCCCAAGAATTTCTTCAGGAACGAACAGAGCATTCCGCCGGCACGTAAATAGAATGGTTTTCATGGGAATTCTAAGTTTATAAATATCGAGCTGTATTCGGTCAATCAATTTTCCCAATTAGGGTCGCATTTGATTACACTTGGGATTCTCTGTCCCGAATTCCATGGCCACGATCAATTTTCTTTATTGTATTTTTATTTTTTCTCTTCGATTTCGATATATTATTATTTAGTTTAAGTTTACAGGTCATTAACTAAGCTTCAGAAATCGGTATTAGAGTATATATTTATTTTTTTATATTTAAATTTCATTATTTTTTTTGTTGAAAATGAATATTTGAGGTTGATTGTTCTAAAGTTGGGATATATACACTTCTAAAATTGCGATTTTTGTTATAAATGTTAATTATAATTCATTATATAGTAATAAAATTTTTATTTTAAAATAATTATTATTAAAATAGTAAAATTAAGAATGGGATATGGATGCGCAGAGCTTGGAATAGAAAAACTCATCTGAATCAATTAAGTGCTTCTATTCTGAAAGAAAGATGTGGTGGTAATTAATTTGTAATAATCGAGTATGAGATTAAGAATTTGCAATTTGTTGCCATGATGCCAGGTGTCGCCCACCACCTGTTCGACAAAAATCCTCACTATTCTGCAGATTTCCATCATTTTACTTTCTCTAATTATTAGTAAACTTTTTTTTCTCTAAACTCAAAATTATCGATCTAAATTATAAGCTCAATATTCAAACACCGATTTAATCAAAAGATTGAGTCTCGCTATTTAAGCTCTGTAATTTGTTGCAACATGATGCCAGCTTTCACCCACCTGCTCGATAAAAATCCTCACTAAGCAATTCTGCCCATTTCCATAATTTTCTCTCTCTCTCTCTCTCTCTCTCTCTCTCTATTTTCTCTAAACTCACAATTACCGTTCTAACTTATAGGTTCATTATTCAACCACCCCAGCCTTAATCACAAGATTCAATCTAGCCATAGACTTATTAAAAAACAAATGTTTCTTTCAAAAGATACAAAACTTAATTGGGAAGATACAGAAACAATGTTGTTCAAACAAAAACAAGGAGAAATCAAACTCCCCTCCTCCTAATTTTTGAAGAATGAGGTAGCAAGTCTCATTCAAATACAAACATCCATAAATCAAGCATAAAATTGATGCATAAATCAAGTGGCAACGCGCGGCACGATCTTAATACCACTAATGGTGACGGCGTCGCCGTTGATGTGCGGGACGATGGTGATCACCACCTTATCGTCGTCGTCGGGGATGTTAATGTTCTCGTAGAGCTCCTTGAGGTTGAACCGGACGTTGTTCACGCTCTCCTTGGCCTTAACCCTGTGGGGCAGCTGCGTGAACGCCCCGGCGAACTCCGCCCTGTCGAGCCTGTCGGGCGCGTCCTCGTCGTCGTTGACGAACACGTTGAACTTCACGAGCTTCGAGTTGTCGCTCACGACATTCTCCAGCACGAGCACCTCGTCGGCCCTCCCCTTGCTCGGCTTGGCCACGACCACCTTCACGGTCGTGGCCGGCGTGAGAGGGAAGAGTTCGCTCGCGGTCTTCACATCGTTGGAAAGCTTTTCGACGCTGGCCGGGACAGTCCTCTGGACTGGCCTGGCCTCCGTCCACGGAGTTGGCATGACTTCGTACTCGTATCCCAGGTTCTGGTAACGGAAGCAGTCGGCCGCCTTGACGCGGACGAGCCGCCTCCTCTCGTCGTAGAACACAAAGGAGGTGCTCATCAGGTCACAGTCCATGGGTTCGTTACCGTAAGGTGACATGGCTCGCCAGAGCGTCCACATCCTGTCGACGTTGGCGTGGAGGGCGTAGAAGAGCGGGTCCCGCCCCGAGGAGTAGAAGTTCCCCATGTCCTCGTTGTACAGGTTGCGCGGGTCACCGACCCAGCGGTGGACGCCCGTGTGCGAGCCTCTCTCCACCGTTCCTCCCTGCGCGAAGCCGTGGGGGGCGTCCCCGTCCCGGTACTCCGCCCCGTAGAAGTCCCAGGGGGAGAGCACGGTACCAATCATTTCATTGTACATCTGCACGTCGTTATTTTTGAGAATCTGCTCAACAGGGATGTCGTCGTTGCGGTCATACTGGAGCTGTACGTAGGCCTCGCCCCGGTGGTTCTGGTTCCGGTTGGCGTCGTAGAGCGGGGACGGTGGGTTGTCGTAGATCGGCGGGATATGCATGCCGTCGGGGTGGTCGTAGTTCCAGTAGGGCAGACCGAAGTTCTGGCTCAGGATCTGGTCGTCCATCATGTGTGCCACGATCCTCTCGAAGAAGTAGATGTACCAACGGTGCCACGCGAAGAAGATCCAGGAGTTGTGTACCTGGAGGTCGATGCCCGGGTGGTCGCGCTGGTCGTAGGGGCCGTTGCAGTAGGCGCAGTGGACATTTGCCTGCTGCATAAACCCGCGTGGGTCAAGTGGGTCGGACACGTCCAGATCCCTCATCCTCTGTATGGCTTGCTCAAATTGGGTTACTTGCTCCGGTGTTAGGTGGTGCGCCGCCCGCCTATACCGGACGTACATCGGAATCGGAAGCTCGTAGTCTACGATACTGTCCGGGGCTATTGGGCAGCAGTTGACGTCCAGCGCCACCACTTGGCCGTCTTTGGTGGTGGTGGCGCCGGTGGTGTCGCACTTGCTGACGTCCGGAGCCACGATCGGGAACGCCTCAGCTCGGCGGTCCGAGACGAGGCTGCCTGCGCCGTACAGTCCTCCTCCCAGCCCCAGCAGCATGTGGCGGCGGTCTACACGGCCGCCGCCACTGCAGCGCACCTCAAGGCGGTGGCTCCGCTGCGTCGCGTTGCCGGGATGGGAGGGCTTCGGAAAGGGGGAATTGCGGGTGGCGGCGAGCGTGAATGAAGATTGAAGGGAAGCCATCCTAGCTTGATTGAGGTGTTTTCTTTGCTCAACCGAAGGATGTCTATTTATAGCATTTTTCAAAATAATATATCCCCAACTTACGTTCACTCATAATATGTCCCTCATTATTCCGTCGCTGGTTTCTCACAAGGGCTTTTTGTTTCTCCGTGTCAGCCTGTAAAACGACGTCGTTTTTTCATGTCAACCTAAGTTTAATTAAGTGGATGTTTCTAACGACGGGGCCCACTGGCTACCGGGTTCCTCCCTTAGTGGAAGAACTGGGTTCGATTCCCTTTGGGAACGAATTTGGAGTTATAAGGAGGATTGGTGATATATTCTTGGAGTATTGGGTGCTTGGTGAACT
>JAYJMF010000002.1:3371993-3386159 GCA_036873715.1 Salvia sclarea | reverse complement strand
ATAGATACAATTGTAATTAGCTGTTATATATATATAAGTTTATATAGTTAAGCGTATGTTGCTCTAAAAATATGGGATCCCTCATTACAACCCACATGGATATTGCTGGAAAAAAGAATACTAGTTGTACTATATTTAAAGTACAAGAAAATAAAAGATGACATTTTAAACTGCAAAGCTTGACAAGGCGTGCACGTGAAAATCGCAACAATATTATTGTGGTAAGCCCAAAAGTTTTCCTTTAAATTACAATAATATCTCAAACAACAAACATAATAGAATGCAGATAACACGTAGAGAAAACAATGCCACAATTTCTTCAATTCCATAGTAAGCAACACTTACAAAAACATAGCTTACAAAAAAAAGAATAATGAAATATAATTACCTAGCTAATTAATTAACCCATGTATATGTGAAGACGTAGTGCCATAATGAGAATGGTAAAAACTCCAAAAAAAATGAGAGTGTGGACCATCACAGCCTTGCCGTTGGTGGTGAAGTTCCCGAACTCGACGGGTCGGGTACTTCCCGGTATCTGAAACAGCACGCCCGGAGACAGAAGAACGAATAGGAACAATCCTACAAGAATCGGACCCCAATCCAACATCCTTCCTTGTCCGGGTACGAGTTTTTTTTTTTTTTTTTTTGAAAACGATCTTTCTAAATATGGTCTACTGTTGATCTTTGATTGGATCACTTCAATTTATGTTTTGGTTGCTTCTATTTTAAAGACTTTGAAAAGGGTTTGTTTCTTTAGTTGGAGGAAAAGGATCTTGATTGCTTTGGATCTAGTGTTCTAAGATGCTTATATCCATTGTTAGTTTGAAACAATATATATGATATGGGGCTCACCTTTTATCATTGGGGCGTTTCATTGATAGAGTGCGTGTAATGTTGTTCCACCATGATTTCTTTATTTATATATTTTTTCTATAATATAGTTTTGACTAATAAATTATTTCATAAGGCCCATGTTTAGCCGAAATGATTTTTATTCTCTTTTCAAGGTATCCCCAAATTAAGATTATATCTGTGTACATACAATTATAAAAGTGTATAAATTGGATATGTGATTAATTAATTAATTTACCATAACTTAGCTTGACGCAGCGAGAAGGAATATCGCATCGTTATTAATACAATCTATAGTAATTGATTTATTCGTGCTTTTTTATGTTGTTTACTTGGGTGAATGTGGATGATGGGGTTTCAATTCTTGACTTCATTGGTTACACAAGCTTTTCATCACTTAAATGTTACCTAATGGACTTATCGTATACTAGTACGCATAAGATTAATTTTAATCCTGAATCATTTATTATATTCGTTTCGATTACTTTATTGCTAATTAACATATCACACCATTACTTTATGGGCCGTTTTAATTACCACGATTTAACCCCCCATCATTCTTACCGGGCCGGGGATGAGGTCCCTTGGGACGAAGGAATTGCCTTTTTCTGTTACAACATAACACATCTTTTGAAAGTTTCAGTACAATTATTCAATAAGTTCTCTCTTCATATTTCTTCTAAATAATGCCATTAATATGATAGCATATAATTAATCAGGGAAATATATCCAAATAATTCATATATGGGAACTATGTACTTATCATAAAATGATCTTGTACTATCAATATATTCTCTCCAACAATTAAGAACCAAATTCTCATCTTTTTAATTACTCCTAATACGACACGGCATCCTTCATGCCATGTGACCTCTATGTAACACTACAAAAAAAATTTAAAAAAAAAATCAAAATTGAGAAGGGAAAATTTTCTTAATGATCAAAGAATAAGCTCATTCCTTTGCTAAAAATTCCGCTGAACCAAACTCATTCTCTTGTTGTTGTTGTTTTTGTAGCTAGCTTATTCCCTTGCTAATCCAACAATCTTTTATAATGGTAAATAAATATTCAAATAACACAATTTCAATTTAATAAAAAAAAATTTAGATGTATATATATCCTGGAATACAAGAGTCCATTTCTTATGAGTAATACTAGAGTGAAAAGATATATGAAAAGTTGGGTATTTGTTGGGAATACTGATAGTAGGAATCATATTAGGATGACTGGATGAGTTGATTTCACTTTACATGTTCGACTTTTGGACCAAGTTGCAAAAATAATTTAATTTTCAAAATATATAGAAAAATTCACACATTCAAACAAAAAAGTTGCAAATATTATCAGACAAAATTTTCATGATTGAATATATATGAGCTGGACGGCTGGACCCTAAATGAATATTCAGTTACATTTTGTGAAAAATATTTTAAAATAATTAATTATACTTTTACGGTCCCGATCTTTCTCGGATGGGATCCTATCCCACAATCTTTTTTTTTTTTTGATAAATTAGTACAGAAATTTAAATTAGTACTCGAACCCGAGACCTTTGGCCTCGGGCATTAATCTCCTACCACTAGACCAACACACACACACACCCTATCCCACAATCTTTCTTGTGCAATCATGTTCCGCTACGAATTTTGATATTAATAATATTTATTATAAAATAAAATTTTATTATATCATAATATAATTAACATTTATAGCAAAAAATTAGAATTTTAAATCATATTTTTAGAATAATCAACTAAAATAAGTATTTTTTTAATTAAAATATATGAGTTTTAACATTTATAACTAAAATTAGAATTTAAAGGTCGCGTCAAAAAGGACTTGAACCCAAAATCTTTGGTCTCGAACATTAACCTCTTACCACTAGGCTAACACACTACTACTCTATCTACCTTTTAGCTCTGGAGGAAAGCATCGATTTGGCCAACAAACGATAAATAGTTTTCACTTATGAAAACATAAATAAATGTGTTGACAATTCAAATATTTCCCCAAGGCAACTTATTTTCATTTCCAAGAAGTACTTTTTGATGAGTCAAAAATACAAAAATTAATATAAAACCAACATTCTTTTTTTTTCAAGAGAAGAGAAAATCCTTCTCATTTCTTGCATCACATTCCCATGAAAGAAACAAAACAATCGATGCATCTCCCAAAGAAAGAAAACATCATTCTAAGCCTTGCATTTTCCCCTTCCCTCTCATCCCAACAAATTCCAACCCCAAAACCAAAACAACCGAACTAATTCCCAGAAACCAAAAAAAAAGAAACCAGAAAAAAAATCAAAAAACAAGAAAAGAAAAGAAAAGAAAAAAACAATATTCATCATCATCAAGCCTGCCTCTTTGGCTCGTAGCAATCGCCATTTTCACGGTTAATGCACCTTGCTCATACCTGGTAATTTATTCAATTCAATTGAATCTATATATATATATTTTGCATGCATGCATAATGCAATTCCCGTTTCAAGATTTGATTTTGAATTTTGATGAATGATTAATTTTAGGAGGAGGTGAGTTATTGTTAATCGGAGTAAAATGACGACGAGTCAAGGGGGATTACCGTCGCTGCCGTCGTCGACGAAGAGAAGCTTATCATCGTTGATTATGCATCCGCCGTCGCAGGGCCGGAAGAAATCCGCCGCCGCATCAGAAGGCGGCGGCGCTTTCTTGGGCTCTCCCTCTCACCGCAAATCTCAATCGCTCTCTCTATCCACTCCCCGCTCCATGTATCTTCTCTAATTATTTCTTTCTGTTAATTAATTCCTCTTTCGCATTTTTTGTGTTTGATTTTCAATATGGACTTGCATGTGCATTTCTTTATACAGAAAATATTTGTAATTGGAGAATCAGATTCATTTTATATTGAACTGCAATTTTCAAATGCGAAATAATTCGATCTCAATTTGTGTTTGAGATTTTGATTTTTTTCGTCTTCATGGAAATGAATTCATATCAAGCATTGAGGTAAATTTAAAGATATTAATGGAAATAAAGATTTTAGAGTTGCATTACTTATTATCTATGATCTTAAGAGATACTATAAATTGTGAAATTGCTTCATTGTAAGTTTTCTCTCCACCTCAATTCTAAAAGGGGAGTTTCGTGCGTTGTGTCGGACAGTCTAACGGGTCGAGACTTAGATCTAAACAGTCTTGACACTACATTTTATGCTCTAAAATTGTTTGGTATTCAATTTGGAGAATTTGAGTAGAGTTATTGTGTAAGTACTAAAGCATTGTGTTTGATAGGAACAGAGCATTGTCAGGGGAGAGGACGGTTAAGAGACTGCGTTTGTCTCGGGCCGTGACAGTGCCTGATACTACAAGCATCAAAGAAGTTTGTCAGAGGATGGCTGCAAGAAGAGTTGATGCTTTGCTGCTTACTGATTCTAATGCTTTGTTGTGTGGAATCCTCACAGACAAGGTAAGATATCATTCATCACCAATTTTCATTTAAATTGCTTCGTTTCATAATCATACATGTTGTGTCAATGAAGGATATAGTCACAAAAGTTATAGCTAAAGAGCTCGATATGGAAGAAACCACTGCTTCCAAGGTTATGAGTAGGAACCCCGTCTTTGTTCTCTCCGATACTCTTGCCGTTGAAGCCCTCCAAAAGATGGTCCAAGGTACCTCTTCTGTTCCCCTTCTCTTACAAAAATGTCGAAAATCTCTAGCCCGAAAAATGGAGAGGCTAGCCTAAGTAGACAGAGTAAAATGAGGTTTAGAGTTAAAAAAAATGTGATGTTTGTTCACAGGAAAGTTTAGACATCTGCCTGTTGTCGAAAATGGTGAGGTGATTGCGTTGCTTGACATAACGAAGTGCTTGTATGATGCTATCGCCCGTTTGGAGCGTGCAGCCGAGAAGGGGAAGGCAATTGCAGCTGCTGTTGAAGGTGTTGAGAAGCAATGGGGAACCTCAGCCTCTGGTTAGCCCCAAATCTTCATATTCCATCACGTGTATATTTATGATGTCATTAGAGGATTTTAAATAATGCGGTTTCTACAATTTGCAGTTCCCAACACATTTGTTGATACGCTTCGAGATCGATTCAAGCCCTCTTTGTCCACCATAATTTCTGAGAATACAAAGTAGGTAATATCTTCACTTGTACTAATATTAATTCCTTAAATAACTTTTTATGTCAATGTTGTGACCTTTAGTTAAAAAATGAAAACTTCTTATTTTTTCTTCTGTTATTTTATGAGATGATTAGGATTGCTACAGTTGATCCAAGTGACACTGTGATAGTTGCTGCAAAAAAGATGCAAGAGAATCGAACAAGCTGCGCTGTTGTAACAGTCGAAAACAAACCTCATGGAATACTAACGTGAGCTACATGTCCAAAAGTAGTTTGATTAATTAACTTATATTTGCATTATAAACTATATGGATTTCACTATTTCTTGCTATTTTTGTGTGCTTGACATTGCCTCTTAGTTCAAGAGATATCGTGATGAGAGTCGTAGCTCTCAATCTTCCACCAGATACCACTCTAGTGGAGAAGGTATGAACATGCATACTTTAAACTTCTAAACCTTTTTTTCAAAAAAAAAAATGGCAATGGATGAATGAATTGAGTGTATTTTGAGTTGTAATTCCTCATATATAGGTGATGACTGCAAATCCAGAATGTTCCTCAATTGATTCTTCTATAGTTGAGGCTCTTCATAGCATGCATGAAGGGAAATATATGAACCTTCTAGTTGTTGATAAAGGTAGATACAGCCCTCCTTGTTTTGATCAAAGCTTAATTATACAATTAGCACATTTTCGGTGTTTCGTTGGATTATCGTTGTAAAACATGAACTTTGTATCGTTTTTATTTTGCACATGACTTCTAAATTTAAATTGTGTGATGGTATACATGGAGTTACTTCTTTTTCAATTATAACATAATTCACATTTTCGACCAGTTGAATGCCATGAAAGATCGAATGTACTTATGTACAGACTCGTCACCACGAATTAGACTATACATTAATTTTAAATATTCAAACTAATCAACCAAAATAAAAGGTTTTAGAGACTAATCTCATGATGGCGATGATGCAGAGGGGGTGCTTGTGACTGTCATTGATGTGCTCAACATAACACATGCTGCCGTAACCACTGTAAGTCAAGTTCGAATCTCACTAACGCCAAAAAATATGTGACGAATTTAAACTTTTTTCATATGCTTCAAAACTTGTATTTTGTAAGGCTGGTAGTGCTGGGCTTAACAATGAGGCTGCAAGCAGCATGATTCAGAACTTCTGGGACTCTGCAATGGCGTTAGGCCCCGACGATGATGATGAAAATCGGAGGTATCTACGTGCATCCTAGCCGTCGAATCTCGTAGCATTCTTGCTTGATGATCTGTTGCTGACTTTTTGCATTTTTTTTTTCTTTAAAGTGTGGCTTCGTTGAAGATGCAATCTGAGGGAGGTGAGACTGCTCTGTTCTTGCAGCAACAATCTTCTTCCACTGCCAACGTTTTCGCTTTCAAGATTCAAGACAAGAAAGGAAGAATGCATAGGTTCATTTGCGGTGAGTTTTTTTCCTTCTCGCCTTCGTGGATTTTCCACTAGCAAAACTTGTTAGACTTTTAGATTTTCTTGAGATGAAGCGATTATGCATAAATGCAATAAAAGATGTTGGCGTAACGTAATGTAATAGAGGATTCGCCATGCCAAGTGTATATTTATGAACAAACCGAGTCCTCTATTACATTATCGCCCATCTCCTATTGCATCTACTCGTGATTGTCGCGTATCAAGAAAATTTTAGAAAACATATACAAATTTTCGCTTATGGAAATCGCAAAAAGGGTAGGATTTCCTTAGGCGAACTTTGGTAGATTTTAAAATTTCGTTGGCATGAGACGGGAATCGAGATTAAATTTCCATTGTGTTGTTTGATTTTCAGATACACACAGCATGACTGAGCTAATGACAGCAATTCTTCAGAGAGTAGGAGCTGAGATTGATCGCAACAACCTTCCACAGATTCTGGTACACTAATTAATCTCTCTAACTTAATTAATTTCTCACACTTGTAAAACTTAACACTCATTCTTATCCATGGCAGTACGAAGACGAAGACAAGGACAAAGTCGTCCTTGCATCCGACAACGACCTCACTGCAGCCGTGCACCACGCAAGGCTAGTCGGCTGGAAGGTAATTCCACCAACTTTAATCGTAAAATTTAGTTACATCCACACTTATATATGCATATCCTTTTGTTACTTGTGACCATCATAAAATGTCACAAGTTTATTATTTAGTGAAACGTATTAGTCTCCCAATTTTACAAAAATTGTGTCGTTGCTAGACCATTTGGCGAGCGAAAATGATAATCTAGCGATGAAATCTTCTGTCGCTAAATCGCGTGTGTTTTAATAAAGTTATAAACTCCACATTGATGGTGGCAGGGACTAAGGCTACATTTAGACTACTCGGGAACGCCGCGGCATCGTCAAAGGGCGTCGAACTCGGGAAGCATGCAGTACGCCCAACGCAACGCATCGTCACAGTCGTACGGCGGCCTTGCAGCCGGAGCGGCGCTCTTCGCCGCTTTCGGTGTCTATGCGATGTTGAGGAAGCGGACATAAATTTATTTGTTTCTTTGAGTGAAGGTAACTACTTGCTGGAAACATAGAGTTATATAAATACAAGAAAGAATTCAAACTGATTTTATATATGCAACCTCCTCATTGATATATGAGATTTTTGTGATGGAAAAATTTGGATTTAGTTATTAGATACATAATTGTATCTTTTTTGTAATAGGGAGTTATCTTTTTTGTCATGGGATGGCTTCCTCATTGTAAACTGGAACATGTTATCAATGCAATTGGGCACGCCTTTGCTTCTGTTTTCTTAATTTGGGTCATGTTTCTTACCATAATATTGTTTGTAACAAATTAGATGGATCATAATCGTTTGAACTTGTTGGTGTGTACAAACATATATAGTTAATAAATTTGAATATTCTTTATCATGCCTTATAAAATCTAAAGTTTGGATCCGAACTTGCGTTTAACTTAGCTAGGGGATCAACTATTTGATACGTAATGGCTAAAAAAATTTATTTAATTGCTATAAAGAAAATGATATAAAATAATTAGCTAGACAATAAAGAAATGAATTATTCATTTGAATTTTCTTAGAACATCTCCAACAATTGGCACAATAATACAGCAGCTCTATCTCTATTATACAACAGAAACAGTAATTTGTTCCCAATCATCTATCTATTTTACATCAGAAAATAAATATTCTATTTTATTATTCAACTTCATCATTTTTTAATTAAATTTGATTCAAACATAAATATTAAAATAAAAAAATTTAATTATTAAAATTTAATATTATATTAATAAAAAATAAATAAAAAATTTAAAAAATATTATGTAATTTCGTATATCACTTTGTGTATCTTTAGTATAAATAATATTTTCAAAATTCTAAAAGAAAATTTAAAATTTTCAAATGTATAATAATATTTAAATAAAATAAATAATCTTTATTCAAATATCCATCTCTACTACACATTAAATAAAACAATATATAAATATGAATTACATAAAAAATAAAACAAATATACATTATAATATATAAACAATTAAAAAAAAAGGTATAGCGCAGCTACAATAGCTGCTCTATATTTGAAGCAACAAAATTATATCTCCAAGATAGATATAGTTATGGAGTATTGTTGGATGGCGAGATGCCCTTACCCCATAAAACATTGAGGAGGTGAAAGTGTGGATATTTTGATTTTTCACAAATTTTGTGATTCTTCGGGAGTAACTTTGCAGTACGGCCACCGTCGCGGATAGAAATTGAGAAAAAAAAAAAAAAAAAGAAAGACCAAGTATGTTAATAGAATGAATTAACAGGCCTTTAAATGAGAGAAAATAATAAGTTTTAAAGTTATTGGTATTGACTTCCTCCAATATTTTGTCACATTCATGCAAGTGTCGCTCTCTCACACAACATTAGTTAGCCCCTCTCAAAAACATTATTCCATCCTCTCGAAAAAAATATGATTTAAAATATAATGTTATTCTTAATGATTAGTTGATGGGATGAGTTTAATTTTGTATTATTACTAAGATTATACCTCTTCATCTATCTTGTTGTCAAGTGATTGATTGCGATATTACATTTCATAGTTGTTCAAATGCAGAAGTGTATATCTTAAGCAATTATTTATATATTTTCCTTTATGAATAATCTCCTTTTCCCTCACTAGCAATTAAATTCATTTTGGAGAATTGTATACTGACAGGTCTCGGATTCGCACACTTATAAGCAACATGACGCATAACAATATTCTTGTTTATACACTTCAATACCATACTTTACTTTGTCTCTTTCCTTTCTTTTTCTTTAATATTTCTTTTTCTTTAGTTTTTCTTTTCATGTCTATATCTTATTTCGCTTTTTCTTTTCTTTTTCATCTGCTCTGCACACAGCATACCTCCAATTATTTGTCCATGTATCCAACATTATGATTCACAATAATTTTATCAGTGAAAAGGCAAAATAAGATACTAAATATAATTAAAACGCAAAACACATAACATGACATTATTGGAGATTGAATAATAAAGTAAAGGTGGAGGATTTCCACAATTTATGGTCATTATAGGCACGTGGTGTGCACTATCTGTAAGAGTTCTTTTTTCTTCAAAATTAAAGCCACAGATTTTTTGTTTTTGTCTCATCATCACTATTTTCCTTTTCTTAATTTTAGAGTTTTGGCGGTACTTTTGCTCCGAAAAAGAAAAGATTGTAGTATTTCTTTAATGTGCACATTTATTTCTCTATGCTTATACCTTAAATTTACCTAAAACTGTTAATCATATACAGGTCATTTAGTTGCAATTTATGTAGTTACTATATGAGATGGGCATTTGTATGTTATTCTCGTACTACCATCGCATTTTTTTTGTCGGATGTTACTATTTTTTCTAGATATAATGATATTTACTAACTGTAGCAGTTGGCTTCGGCTAGTCTAAAGGTATTCTTGCACGTGACATAATGTGCTTATTGTTGAATTGCTAATATATGCTGTGGATTCTCACCGGTATACAATTATGATTTAGTTGGTAGTACATGAGCAGTTATCATCTTTTCATTTAATTTAATTTAATGGTAGTAGTACAATTTAATTTTGCCGGAGGTAGCAGAAATTTCAGCTTGACCGATTTTGAACAAATATTTTTCACTACGCTATGTAACAAAGTTTGTCGAAGAAAAACCATTTTATAACAAACAAAACAAGCCAGCTCATATATAATTAATCTTGCAAGGAATTCCTCTAATGCTGGAGTTAATTTGTAACAGTAATTATGTAGTAGCCACAATATTAAAGCAGCAATTAATCCAAAGTCCTAATTCCTACATACCGACAATCAGAAACAGTGCCACTGACAATCAATATTAAAAATCCAAACTTAATCGAGATCATAAATTATGAAACGTGGTGTCCCACCATTTGAAACCCATAACATTCTTTACCATATTTTCCCACATCTCTATACACCAAAAGCAGATAGCAAGAACCTTCTCCATCAAATTAAAGCACACTGCTAAAGCATTCTCCTTTCCCCCCATATTTCTGCATTTCAGCCCACAAAATTAGAAAAAATTCCCACTGATTGCTGCCATTGTTCTTCATTCATTCCCTTCCTATTCCTTCCACCCAAAACTCAAAAAAAAAAAAAAAAAAAAAAGGGTTGAAGTTGCAGTTGAATCTGAGTTTGTTGACAATGAAGAAGAGCTGCAATTATATTTTCTTAATTCTGCTAATAATCTCATCCATTTTCTTCTCTGAATCAAACTCGCAGCAGCAGCAGCAGCAGCAGCAGCGGATAAAAAATATAGTAATTTTAGTGTTGGAGAATCGATCATTCGACCACATGGTGGGGTGGATGAAGAAATCGGTGAACCCCTCCATCAACGGCGCCACCGGCAAGGAATGCAACTCCGCCGCATCCACGAAAATCTGCTTCTCCTCGGACGCGGAGTACGTGGAGGCGGACCCGGGGCACTCCTTCGAAGCCGTGTCGCAGCAGATCTTCGGCGGCGGCGGCGGCGGCGTCCCCACCATGTCGGGGTTCGCGGAGCAAGCCCTGACTATTTCTCCGAACCTCTCGACCACCGTGATGAAAGGGTTCAGCCCGCGTAGCGTCCCAACCTACGCCGCCCTGGTGAGGGAATTCGCGGTGTTCGACCGGTGGTTCTCGTCGATCCCGGGGCCCACGCAGCCTAACCGCCTATTTGTCTACTCCGCCACCTCCCACGGCTCCACCTCCCATGTCAAGAAGCTCCTCGCTAAAGGGTATGTTTGTGATTTCATTTATTCTCTTCTCTTTTTATTCAGTCACCTAGTTTGCTTTCGATATTATTTTGAATTTTTCATGTCAATATTGGTGCATCAGCTACCCGCAGAAAACCATCTTCGACTCCTTACACGAGAACGGCGTGGATTTCGGCATCTACTTCCAAAACATCCCAACAACGTTGTTCTACCGAAACATGAGGAAGTTGAAGTATATATGGAAATTCCACGACTACGATGTGAAGTTCAACAAGGATGCTCGGAATGGCAAGCTGCCGAGCGTGAGCGTGATCGAGCCGCGGTACTTCGACCTCAAGGGGATGCCCGCCAACGACGACCACCCCTCCCACGACGTGGCCAACGGGCAGCGCCTCGTCAAGGAGGTCTACGAGGCGCTGCGTGCGGGCCCCCAGTGGAACCACACGCTCTTGCTCATCACCTACGATGAGCACGGTGGTTTCTACGATCACGTCCCCACGCCCTACGTCGGTGTCCCCAACCCCGACGGCAACACGGGGCCTTCCCCCTATTTCTTCAACTTTGATCGCCTTGGTGTTCGTGTCCCCACCATTATGGTCTCTCCTTGGATCAAGAAAGGAACTGGTATGTTCTAAACTTTATGTCTTAATTTGCATTTATTTCTATCCATTTCTATCACATATCCAACTTGGAGTACCCTCCCCCTTACGAGGCCTTAAGGGGGTCAGGGCCCAATTTTAATACTCAGCTTGCATATTGGTTGGTTTTCTTCTTGCCTCTTGATTTTGCTTGTCTTGATTGATGTTGTGAGGATCGGTTGGTTAGTATTGTCCCCGTGTCCCACGAGAGTTACTTTTGGGCATGAGATTTTGGGAGAGTCAAAAAGTAGTGTAAAAAGTAGTGTGCGAGTAATAAAGGTATTCCAAAAGAGAGACAAGTCAACTCTTATGGTACATCCCAAAAAAAATTACAAGCCAACTATCATGGGATGGAGCCAGTAATTATTAGAGCTGTCAAAAAAATCCAAATCAGCCCGGCCCGACACAGTCTGCCGATGTTTGGGGCCAAAATTATCTAAAGCTCGATGGACTCAAGCACGCATGGCCCAACCATGAGATTTTACACTATGATTACTATTTTTGATCGGGTTAGGCTTTCATAATTTCCCGACCCAATTTTGCGAAAGCCCATTATTTTGACAGCTCTAGTAATTATGATGAGAATTTCGGTTGTGGCCATTTGGTTTGGATGGATATGTTGTCTTAGTACTAATCTAAATAAAAATATGAAAATCACTCTAAGGCATGCTGCTATGGCAAGAACTTGAGTTGAGTAAAATCAAGATTAGCAGTCCTTATGTAGTTTGTGCAGAAAGATTGAATTAGATCTCTTCTTTTTAATTGTGCAGTTGTGAGCAAGCCAAATGGTCCTACTCCAAATTCAGAGTTTGAGCATTCATCAATCCCTGCTACAATCAAGAAGATATTCAACCTCTCATCCAACTTCTTAACTCACAGAGATGCTTGGGCCGGCACGTTCGAGCAAGTCGTAGGCGAATTAACTTCGCCAAGAACAGATTGCCCAGGTGAATTTCACTCCACATGATCTTGTTTTGGTGCCTAAGATTGTTTTGTTTGGATTAGGACATTGATGGAATTTTGTCACGTGCAGAGGTTTTGCCGGAGGTGAGTCCTCTTCGGAAGACCGAGGCCGACGAGAGTAGGGGGCTGTCGGAGTTTCAAGGGGAGGTGGTGCAGCTGGCTAGTGTGCTCAACGGCGAGCATCTGTTGAGCCGGTTCCGTGATGACACGGGGAAGAAGATGAGTGTGAGGGAAGGTGAGGCATATGTGAGGGGCGCCGTGTCGAGGTTCATTCGGGCGAGCAAAGAGGCCATCAAGATGGGCGCAGATGAGTCCGCCATTGTTGACATGAGGTCTTCATTAACTACTAGATCATCCATTCATCACTAGCATAAATAGTTAGTATATATATATATATATACTTGTTTTAGTTAATTGGTTATTTGGTTCCAGCACAAGTGGTATTGTGTGTTCAAATGATTATATATATGGGCAAATGAAGATTGTTTGAGTCTTAGAGTTTGCAATAATTTTTGAAAAGGTTGTGTGTTGCATGTCAATGGAGAAGCAAAATTTGTAAATTGTTGGATTGTGTAAGTTGTGCATTTGTGGATGGAGGTCGCTATGAGGTCAAATATTTGTTTTAACATGAATTTGGATGTGGTATTCGCTTGTTATTTAGAATTGATCCGTTTTGTATGTAGTCTTTGCTCTTCGTAGATTGAATTGGTTTTGTTTTGGTTTTAAAGACAAAAAAGAAAATGGTATTGATTTCAAGTAAATAATCAAATATACTATCCACAATTAGGATCATAACACAAAGTAAATGTTGATTAGTTCCATAAGATCCTATTCCAATAGCTAGCGACGCTGTTTAGTTCATTATCATATCCTAAGATTTGTGTGAAATTTTACCGCAATAATAGACACGTGAATACCCTACTATACTCTCATTCTCATCTAAAATGAAGATTATAAATTTTCAAGATCAGCAAATAATGGCTTGGAAAAGACAATTTGATTCTCATATAACAAAACTGAGTACTTTTGAAGAGAATAATAAATGTTCCTCTTGGTCTGAGTTGTAGAAATTGATAATGAAACTACCGAATAATCAAATTCAAGTTTAATAAAAACATTTTGTGTAAAAAATTAATAAAATAAAGGCAAATATTTACATTAGGTTAGGCCGGCTCAAAATAGCGCCCAGCCCACTGCCCAAAATCGCGCCCATACTCTGCCTCAGCCCAAGCATAGCTCGAAGCCCAAACCCGCACCCACATTCTCGCTCAGCCCAACCCGCGCTCAAATTTACCCGGACCCGTATTCGACCCATGACCCGACATATATAAACTATTTTTTTTACCCCTTTCACCATTTTCTAACCTAATTTTA
>JAYJMF010000002.1:3361162-3371893 GCA_036873715.1 Salvia sclarea | reverse complement strand
AAAAGAAAGTGGGTGTTATAATTTAATTTTGATTATAAATTTTGGATAAATTAGACCATCAATTTTAAAAAAATTACAATATTACCATTCAATTCAAATCAATTTCAAATTGATTGCAAATCAATTTTTAATTTGACTCTACGTTTAAATATATTATAGATAGGTTATAGATTTAGAGAAGAGAAAAGATTAACCATTCCGAAACCTCAATATACCCAACTTGACCATCTGCATTCTTTCTTCGATTTTAATTTGGATTTTCAAAGAGAGTCGAGAGCAGAGCAGAGAGAAGGGAGAGATGCCGAAGCGAACGACGCATACATATTCGAGCGAGGACGCGTTGCCGGAGGGCCCCGACTCCGATCTCTTCGTCTACTACTGCAAGCCTTGCGGCTCCCATGTCCTCATCACCGGTGCTTCTACTTTACCCGCTTTTCATCTTCTACCTTGTGCAACCATCATTCCACCTCTCCTTTGCAATTTTACCCCTTTATTTACTTAATTTTGGGACTAATTAGTTGACTGGCTTCTGTAGCCGGGCTTTGGTTGAATTTCATGTTTGTTGTTTCTGTATGTGGATTTAATCATTTCGGTGCACAATTTCCTTGAGAAGGTTCAAATTCGAGCTCATAAATCATAAACATTGGGTATGCTAACGCTATCCACTTGTGTAATAGCTCAAATCTGTCTGCGTGTGTATGCTAATTATCTTGATTGTAACTTTATTGTGAAAGGTGTCATAAATCGTATATCTAATCATCTTGTTGCTTAGCTCACTTAAGTTTGCATTCCCTCTTACAGAAGTTTCGATTTTTGAATTGTTTAGGTTATTAAGTCGAAATATAGATTTGCTGCGACACAATCACTACTTGGTATTTTTGTGTGTATATAACAATTTATTCGCAGAAACTCAAAGTGGCAGCAGAAAATTTTGTTACTGGCCGAACAAAACCTTTGTCACAGATTTTAATTCAGTATTACTTTGTAATAGCGTTTCAAATTTCTTCCTCTAGATGATTCACATATTAAAAATGGTTGAGTCGTTTCTGGATAGGCTTATGCTCCTTGGTAGAGGTAGGTAGCATTTGAGAGAAACATAATATTTTGTGCTGGTCTTCATCTCTATTAAATTCAAGATTTGGAGCAAGCAAATGCTTATAAGATAAAAAAACATATTATAAGCATCATGCCAACTCTAACAAGAGAGGTGTACCTTGCATTACTAATTAGTAGTTAGAGGTTAGGTTATCGGTTCAAACATTGCCCTTTCCTTATTTCCCAAAGGTTGCAGGCGGCATAAAAGAATAAATTAACCGATTTCCATGGATCTAGACATAAGCTTCTATCTTCGAGAAGTCTGGCCTAACGTGCCAGTCTGTGCTATATTTATCTCTGTATATTTGTATTCTATTGCAGTCAAGTGCTAGAGTAATTTACTGAAGGCTCGAATTCTAACTAACTTACCCTTACATATTTGGGGTTCTGCTATCTTGTAGTTTTCTTTTTTATGTTTTATATCTAACATTTTCTCTTTCTGCTTAGTTTTTCCTCAGTTTAGATGTGATTAAAGGTTTATAATTTTGTATATACACTAAAGCATATTTTTAGATACACAATTGCAGAAAATGCCAAAAAGAAAAACAGACAATTCATATGTTTTGGACAGGAAGAAGCATCTTGCAAGGCTGAATACTAGCGAAGCAGGAAAGGTCCTCTTAAAGCGGTAGTTTTCTGTTAGCTTTGCTGTATCATATTAATATCTTTTAGCATTATCTGGTGCATGATCACTATGTTGTGATTCTTCCCTAAATTTCATAGGAAATACTTAACACCAGTTAGAACTTTAAAATGAAGGAAAAAGGATACTTTTGAATAATAGCGTCCTTCCTCGCATGCTTACATGTGCATTAACTGTGAATTCTATTACTGTTTCGTAGCTTCATCTATGATCTAGTGTAATGTTTCATGTACCTTTATAGGTAATGTTTGTTTAATAACTTCTGTTAGCAATTGAAGATAATATAGTAGTTATTCATATTTCAGTTTGCTACTAGTAGTATATATTGATTTCAGTTCACAATATTCTTATTTATGATGGTGCCTTTTTAATCCAGTGGTGAAGGGAAAAAGGAGAGGCAGTATCGAATGAATTGTGTGGGTTGTGAGCTTTTTGTTTGCTATCGTGCAGAAGAAGACTTGGAGTCTGCTTCCTACATATATGTAGTTGATGGTGCGCTCAGTACGATTGCTGCTGAAACTAATCCACAGGCAAGATGAGTTGAATTCTTAAATCTGTTATTTTTTTGTTAAGTCTCGTATAATCAATGTCTCAGCCAGATATGCAAGAAGGATTTATGCAGTATCAGGTTTTCAGGACTGCAGTTCTGCGACAATTCTTAATTCTTCACCAATTCTCATTCTTTTTTTTTTTTTTTTTTTTTAAAAATTTTTAAATTTTTTTTTAACTAGTCTCATGCAAATTTCCATTGATCCATGAAGTTTGCTCTCCCATCAGATGTCTTTTGGTAGGCTGAGGATGGAAATTCTCCACCCACTGGAAGCCTGTTTTGTCTTTTTGTATCTTCTCATATGGATCACACCACATTAATTGATATGGATCACACCACATTAATTGATGATCACACCACATTAATTGATCTTTACTTTATGCTCCAGGATGCTCCTGTTCCACCTTGCATATCACAATTGGAAGGGGGTCTTGTGCAAGTAGCCATAGAAGTGGAAGACCGTGCACAACGTTCTGCAATCACAAGTAAGGCAATAGTTTCTAATAATGCATTTGCCTACATCTGTGTGGCATTTAGCCTTAAAATTCTTGCCAATCTTAACCTGATAGCTTCTAACAGGAATGAATATGCTTATGACTTTTCTTTTTAATGTTAATTTGGCTTTGAAAATTTCCATGTTAGAGAATATACTTTTAGAGATGCGTTGACTGTCAAAATTCTGTCGGTATATGGACTTTTGATATTAGTTATGAGATGGAGTTTGTATATGAAAAAAATTGTTGTATACTTATTCAAAAGTGGAAGATTTAAAAAGTAATCAAAAGAGATGCAATGTTACATCAAAGATGCACTTCTGTTACAGTGTTGCTGATAGTAGTTCACATTTCTCATTCTTTTATGCCCCATGGTTTGCTTGGTTGGAGTGCGAGGGCTACATATAAAAATGTAGTATGTATGAAGTCTGAAATGAAAAGAAAGGTACTATGCAGCATGAGTTAGGACTTTTGTCATGTTAATAGCATTGTGTGCTGCCTTCTGATGCTCTTTTTATAGACACCATAACAATCTTCTGCAAGTTGCTACCTTTCTACTTAGTTTATCCGAAACTGACTTGTGATTGTTTGAGGAATACTTTTCTGATAACATATGGGCAATATTATTATATTATGTCATATCTACAAGCTAAGTTTTGTGTGGCATATATCTACAATTAATAAATGAATCCCAAATTCCTCCAAATCCTGCATTCTTTGAAACTGTCTTCTATTTTCAATCACTGCTGTTTTACAAATTCTATCTAGCGTCAAGAAGGTTTATACTATGACTATAATCTTCGGAAACTTCAACATCAGAATTTTTTGACATACCGTACGGTTAACTTCTTGTTAAGTTGAACTATCTCAAAATTAACATCGTCAAGAACTAAAAGCACCCAACTTGGTTCTTGTAATGTGCAAAAGCACGATTTTTACTGCTCTGTGTTTTGTCCGATAGCTAATTTACCTTTTCCACAGATACCTATCACATTTTATTTATATGTGAGAAAATTTAGAAAAGAATGTATTTAATGCTTATAATGACCCTCATTAACTTTTCAGGAGTGAACGCTGATGACGTTCGAGTTACTGTAGCTGCAGTTGCTGCCCGAGGAGAAGCTAACAATGAGCTTTTGGAATTTATGGGGAAGGTACACAATAATAATTCCTTGAAATTGCGTCATTTGTAACTCGAAATTCCCGCTGATCTGGTATGTTTGGAACAGGTATTGGGTCTAAAATTAAGCCAGATGACACTTCAACGCGGGTGGAATAACAAATCAAAGCTCTTGGTGGTACGCTGGGCACTAGCATTTGATTTTAGATATCTTTGACACTATGTCTCGTATCCATCAATATCGATATTACTTTCTCTATGCATCTTCTGCAAGGATATATTATATGTTGAAATCTGATTTTGAGAATACCGAGATAGATGATCCAGTAATGCAAGAAATGCTTGCCATCAGTTTTGTATAAGTGAACTAGATTAATTATAACAGAACTAGATTCATGCTCTCTGCTTTAAGTTTGAAATATATCTAGGACTATGTTTCTATGCATTTTTTTTTTCCGGATGATGACTGTGCGATTTCTGAACCAGGTGGAAGATTTGACGGCCAGACAGGTCTATGAGAAGCTTCTCGAAGCCGCACAACCATGACATGGGCATGTAGAAGAACTCGATCATGGCCCCTTTCTGGGCGACTCGTTGACACTACTCGACTCAATAGCTTGGCGAGTTCAATCCCTAAAGGATTTATTAGTGCTGTTGATCTCTTGATGTTTCCAAGTGTAAAACCGCACAAGCCCAACTTTCTCCCCTTTTGCTAAGAATTTTAGACTTCAGTGTGAAATGCTGCTTCAAAGCAAGAGTTTTTAGATGGGCTTTCGTGCTCTCCAATTCGATAACAGAAAGTTAGAATTTCTATGCATTCTCTTGTCACCATTTTCCGTTAAAAAATGAGATTATTCATTAAAGAATCAACACAGCGCCTCACACACGAGTAACATGAATTAGTATATACTCCATTCGTCCATTTTCCTCTTAATAGGCGTGGACCCCTTCTCATATGTTGCGGGTCCTCTTTTATCATTAATATAATTATTAAAAGTTTTATCACTGAAGATCGTGAAAGATTTTTGTGGATGGAGGGAGTATAATATAACTTTGAAAATGATGTACTTTGACTATTTCCACAATAAAATGTTAATCCATGAGACACATTAAGTGTTGCTTATTGTAACAGTATAATTTGAATTCTTCCGGTCTTCCCATTCCAAATAGAAATGCGATTTCCTCCCAAATCAAGTACAATTGGTTCAACCATCAAAAGGTAACAAAAAAAAGAAAATCTTGGTGCCATGCTTACATAATCTTTCACACAAAGAATCATTTATATGTTTTTCTTTAAGCTTCAAGATAAATACGAAACCATGAATGAAGTACTAAAAACTAAATAATGAAAATCAATTACAAACCCAAATTAGCTTTTTATAATTTTGGACCGTTCCACATAATGCAACAGCCAACTTTCGAAACTAATATTGTTGGCTTGTAAAGAGATAAAATAAATAAACAAAATAAGAGGAAATGAAAATATAAAATAAGCGAATTTCTCCGTTAAAAACTTGTCAATGCCCCGCGTCTGTCTTCGTCTTCTTCCCTCTCCCAACTGGTCTTCCATTCTAATCACTGAAACAGAAATAAGCAAATTCAAGAAAGGCATCTGTATGAGCTCGCATTATCTCTTTTGATTCTTCTTTTGCTCTCTTTCAAATCTATGATTGTTGGAACACAATTGCCCTAATGTTCGTATACAACCTTCGAACCTTTTATGGTTGTATAATTCTTACTCTTATTCCCTAATCTCTTTGTCTGTACTAAAAAACCCTCGATTGCGCCACAAATTTTCCTAATATATTCTCATATGCCCTGAATTCACCGATACCTGACACAAATCTAAGGGGAAGTAGCACATTCGGCGACGGGAGCTGCGCGCATGTTGTAGATTCAGCAGATTTTAGGTAAATATGTTGATACATGATTTTGTTTTTGATAGAATAAATGATTTAACTTTTTTCATGTTCGCCTGTGGTGATTGAATCCACGAACACATCTATTAGGGGCTCATGATGTTTAAATTTCTACCTTTCTCATTGCCGATTTCCTTTTGCAACATCTAAGATAGAGAATTTTTTCTACGGAGATGGAGCGAAATGTTTATAGACGAGCTACAGCTTTCTCTGTTTTTAATCCTCACTGAAAATACGGCCCTGTTCATATAATGCTAAATGCAGTTTTTGCACCTTAAACCAACAACAATTATCCGTTGATGTAAAGTTAATGCAGTTTAAAATATGATGAAATTAAAAGGAACTGCTGTCAAATTTTGTTTTGATATAGTATATAAATTCAGAGAAAAGAAAAGAGATTACCTCACATTTGTTGCAGTTTTGATGTTTTTAAGCTAATATACGACTCTTGGTGTCGAAAAACCTTTTTTTTTATATTTTTTTTTATTTGGAGAGACAGAGAGTGTGTGTGTGTATGACTGTGTTTTGGATGTTCTTTTGATCTTCGTCTTAGTTTGTCCTCGACTGATGGAAAATATTCATTTAGTTGGAGTGACATTGCTCTACTTTTCCATGCCGTAGGTTTGAAGCTACAATGAACCAGCATAATCCGAACACCAATAACAATCCGATTAGAGGAAATATAAGTTTTGCAAATGCAGGGGGTATGCAGATGCAAATGCAAATGCCGATGCAAATATCCATGAGCAATAACCAACAACAGGTGCCCCATCAGTCTCATCTGCAAAATGCGGGAAGGCCCTATTTTGCTGGACATTTCCAACTATCTGAAGCTCAACCGCAGGTATTTGTCCAAGCCCACTCTGGCCAAGTTCAAGCTCCTCCACAAATCTTGGCCCCAACCCAGGGTAATGCTAACATCAGCATCTCATCCCCTCCCGTGTCCACACCTGGTTCTGGTGTGGCTGGAACGGGCAAGCGCCTTCATAAGCCTCCTTCTCGGCCTTCTGGGGGATCCTCCGGCCAAGGCGCCACTTCTCCTATGAAAACCATGGAATTGGCCCCTGCTGTGCGTAGAGGGAAGCGGAAGCTTCCTGATAAAGTAATTCCGGAAAAAGTTGCAGCAATATTTCCAGAATCTGCTCTTTACACTCAGTTGCTTGAATTTGAGTCTCGTGTAGATGCCGCACTTGCAAGAAAGAAGATTGACATTATGGAATCTTTGAAAAACCCTGTCCGTGTTCAAAAGGTTCTTCGGATATATGCCTTCAATACTTTTGCTAACCAAACAGATAAAAGTACGGATAAGGAAGATTCTGAGCCACCGTCATGGTCTCTTAGGTTAGTTGGACGAATTTTAGAAGATGGCAAGGATCCCGTTGCTGAAGGCCAGGTGAAGAGACCAAAGTGTATGTACCCTAAGCTATCATCTTTCTTCAAGAAAATCACTATTTACTTGGATCAGAATCTGTATCCTGATAACCACGTGATCTTATGGGAGAGTTCTCGATCACCTGCTCCCCATGAGGGTTTTGAGGTGAAGAGAAAAGGCGATAAGGAGTTCACAGCAATTATCAGATTGGAGATGAATTATGAGCCTGAAAGATTTAAGCTGTCTCCAGTATTGCAGGAAGTTCTTGGGATTGAGGTGGAGACACGTCCCAGAATAATGACAGCACTTTGGCAATACGTAAAGATGAAAAAATTACAAATTCAGGGTGAAGCTTCCTTTTTCATGTGTGATCCGGCTCTAAGGAAGGTTTTTGGTGAAGATAAAATAAAATTTTCCGCAGTTCCTCAAAAGATTACGCCACACCTCACTCCACCTGGGCCCATACATTTGGAGCACAGGGTGAAGCTTTCTGGGGATAGTCCCTCTGGGAATACTTGTTACGATGTCCTGGTTGACATGCCATTGACAGTAGAGGGTAAATCAACTTTCTTGGCTAGTTTGGAGCAGAACCAAGCGATTGATTCCTGTGAAGAAGCTATTTCTTCTGCTTTGAAGAAGATACATGAGCATTATCGCCGGCGTGCTTTCTTTCTTGGATTTAGTCAGTCACCTGCAGAATTCATTAATGCCTTAATTACTTCTCAAGCCCGGGATTTGAAAGTTGCTTCTGCTGATGCTGCTCGTGATGTGGAGAAAGAGCGTCGGGCAGAATTCTATGATCAACCATGGTAAATTCTCTGTGTCATGAATCTTTTTGTTTATCCTTTAATGGATGCAGGGGTTATCATGTGCTCTCTAATCTGCATTTAGAAGTCACCGGGCATATTTCTTTAATGCATTTTTTTGTATATATACTTGGTTGGTTATAATTTTTGTTATGCTACACACTGTCACATTGTTGCACTGTGAAAATGGAGCTTTTGTCGGTGAAGTAGAAATTACATAGTGAGACTGAGATAGTATTATTACAGCTTTATCTAGTCTTATCTCTTTCCGTGTCGTCTATCTCCCAAGGCTGTCGTTCACACCTTTTGATTCTTTTTTGTAGGATTGAGGATGCTGTTATCCGGTACTTAAATCGGAAGCCTGCAGTTGGAAGTGAAGCTGCTGGAAACAAGTAGGACTAGTTGGAAGAGGTGAGCTGTTTGTATAGCGACTCCATTTAACTCGGATCATTGGCATTTTGCAAAGATGGAGCACAAAACTTGTGAGCTATCATCAGTTAATAGGTTTAGATTGTTGTGATTTTGTCTTAGTAGCATTATGCTAGGAAGGGCACTTAAGTCATTATGCACATAGGCTCAATTAGGAATTATCTGTGTAGGCATATCTCTTTCTCATGTTTTTTTGATCATATTCAAGACATGCTATTGCTACTTCTGCTACAGGAAGTTTCAGATTTATTTCTTTTGCTTCTACATTTAAACTTTGTGGCATGTTTCAAGAATCATTGAACTATAACTGATAGCCATGATGCATTTGTGACAGATTGGATTAACTTGAATTACAATACGGTAATCGTACTTTAGTAGACGATTATCAATTTCCATAGTTTCGGAACATTATGATGAGTGCCTAATTACCTTAGAGAAACCACCATTTCAGAAAGTTGTTCAAGACAATCTGACATTTAAATTTATCGATATTGCTAAATATTCTGATATTGGTGGCAGTTAAAATCCATATTTATTTGCTACTTTTTTTTTTGTATGTTTTGCAATGGGTAATTTTTCCATGTACACTTAATTTAGCATTTTGCCAGTTATTCATTTTCTTACGATTTTTTTCCTATGTAAATTTTTGTTTTTGGCAAAAGTAGGGAATATATCGAATAAACATTCGTGGGAAATGCCAAAAATTTCTTAATATTGGATAAGATGTTTAAACCCAACGTCTTATAATTGTAACAAAGTGTGCGTGTACCAACACATAACATAGGAAATTTCATTTTTTTTTTCCTTCTCGTAATAGTTTAATGATCGAGTACCTAATTAGACACAAAAAGAACATGAAGAAAAAAAAAAAAAAAAAAAAGAACATGAAGAAAATGTGTGGCTGCTGGCTGAAATGTTGAAACTCACATTGTAGCTCAGTTACCATAGAAACCACCTTCAATTCCTATATATGCCATGTGCACTCTCTGTATAACTATAAATACAAACACCATTGGCAGTTCAGCTCAGTTGATTTTTGGGTGACAAATTTGCTATAATAAATACCAACACCATCACTCACCACTTGTACACACATCTATACAAGGATATTTTTGATACAGTATCAATAGTTTAGGTCTTTTATTGATATTATTAAAAGTTGAAGATATTTTTGGTACATACTACACAGTTTAGGATTTAATTTGATATTTTGTCCAAATTTAAATGAAAGTAACTCTTGTATTTATATTATCATAATATTTTTACTTCACTCTTATTGTTTATTATATAATTTCATAGAAATATAATTATAATTACTTTGTTTTCATATGAATCAATTAACCAAATATGTCATTGCAAATCATCATACTTTATAATTTTTTGTTAGAAATTTAATTTAACTAATAAATTATTACTAGTAAAAAGATATTACTTATTTTTTATAAGATGGGTTAAAAATAAACAATTAGTAGAAATGATATTTTATATATAAATACTTCGCTATTTATACTATCATAATATATTTGCTTCACTTTTATATAATTTTATGAAAATATAATTATAAATACTTTGTTTCATATATATCAATTAAGTAATGCTATCATTGTAAATCATCCTACTCTAAAAAAATAAATTTAGACATTTAACGTAATAAATCATATTATTACTAACTAGTCAGTAGCCCGTCGAAATTCGACGGGAATTGACTGATGCTATTTTTTTAAATTTATTTTTGTTATTATTATTTCATTTTTTGTGTCATTATTTTTGAATTTAAGACAAAGCAAAATTTTAGGAACTTTTCATCTTTAAAGTTATTTGTGTTGAAAAGTTTGATTTGACCCTATTAAAATAATTTGATTTTTATTTTGTTGATTTTCTTGACAGTTTGTTTCACTTAAAAATGAATATAACAAAACCAAGGCAGGTACATATTTGTGAGTTTGGGGAAAATGGTGTAAAAATGCAATCTTCATTTGGTATTCTACTAAAAAAATAAAACTGTTCATGCAAGTTACAAACCTCAACTTAAAACGACACTGTTGTTGAGACCTATATTAGTAGAGTCCATTGCATTCTTTTGCTTATGTTGCAATTTGCGTGCAATGTGCTCATCTCGTGGAGTTGGAGCAATGACAGAATTTGGACCTTTTAGAGTTAATCAAGATGGCAAAACTCTTTGGCACAACCAATATAATTGGAACAATAGAAGAGTTTGAATTTTATATTGTTTATTATTATTATTATTATTATTATTATTATTATTATTATTATTATTATTATTATTATTATTATTATTATTA
>JAYJMF010000002.1:3338250-3355743 GCA_036873715.1 Salvia sclarea | reverse complement strand
TTTTAATTGTGATACAATACGATGCAAGGCTGAATTATATTCAATTACATACTTGAAATTCTGAAAATGTAAATTAAGAAATCATTGCTCGAAGGATGATAATAGTCAGTTGTTGATCAAAACGATCCTTCAGGGATCAAAACGAAGAAATATTATAACTTTCGCCTTCTGGACAAAACTACTTAAATATTCTACAATTTTTGTCACATGAGGCAAGATATATTTCAACATCAAAAGCCAAATCAAATAATTTCAATTTAATAATTGCATATTCATTGAATTCAATAACTTGCGTATAACTTTAAAAAAATAAAACATAATTAATCAAATTCAATTGTATTTGTAAAATTTTTCATGATTTCATCCAAACTTTGAAATTTTGTAAAGTATAAGAATAGTACCTTGCATGAAAGACACGATTCTTTCCTAGGGTTCACTACTAGCAACAGCGGTAAAACAACGATGCTGATAACGTGTTGTAAAGTAATCCACGATTCATCAGATTCTAAGTACGATAATGTAAAAGAAAGGGAAGAAGAAAGAGAGAATGCAGACGCGGATGAGAAAACGGTTTTTATGTTTTCATTAATCTGTTCAAGATACATATCTATCCATATAGGAGATAAACTTAGATATATAAATAAAATAAGTAATGTCCATATAATATTATTTATAAGAGTATGGAGTGAGTGAGTACTTAATTACCGGATTGCCTAATTATTCAGTGAAGGTGTTTCCTTTTCCGAGTGCCTTCTTGTGTATGGGCTCTGCTGGATTTCTAGTCCGCTACTGAACCGGACCACTGCAGAACCTGTAATTCTGACATATTGCAAAAGAGCATAAAAAAATAATAAAAAAATAAGGGAGTGTATACATATTGGAGTGAGTTACATATGCTAATTATAACTAACTACTGCGGTTACCTGCGCGATGCACGGCGCGTAGCCGTACCCGATTTTTAATATTCGATATTTATAAAATGATAATCATAATTTTAACTAATTTAAATATTTTATAGATTATATTAAAATAATCGAAGATAGAAATAAAAAAATAGTTCACAATTAAAGTAATAAGATGAGAAAGATATTTTAAATTAAAATTAAACAGAGGGTAGAGAAAGCAATATTGCTATTTTGAAACTTTTAACCATATAGATCGAGCACCAATAATTTTATTCTTTCAAATAATATTTTACGATTTTTACATCAAAGCAAAGATTTTGTTTTGATCTTTAATTTAAGATGCATAACGAAACATGATTTAACTAATTAAATTGGACAACTTTCATAAAGACTACGAATAATATAATAGAAAAAAATGGAGAGAAAAAAAGAGATTGAAGAAACTTCTGGTGGAAAAAAATCTATTCGTTGAAAGTTTGTTGTTATACAATTGATATGTTATCTTTCACTTTTAATTGTTTATATTTACATTAATCTTCAATCTATATCAAAATTAAAGTATACATAAATTCAAAAAAAATAAATAATTTATATTATTGAATAAAATTAATAAATATTATAAAATAATTACTTTGAGTGAATGAGTGGGGTAGTGGATGGTAAATGATGGGGGGAAAAAGAAAAGAAAGAAGGCAAAAACTCTCGTGCCCCGATATATATACACATCACCTTGTTATCAAAGGTAATGAGGGTAAAAAGAGATGAAGTTAAATGGTGTGATGTATATATACATTGATGTACAGGATTCCACCTCAAGAAAAAATATAAGAGAAAGAAATGAATGGAAGAAACGAACGTGATGTGTGAAGGAAAGAGAGAGAAAAAGAAGAGAGAGAAAAATTAGTTACATAATGGGAGAGAGAAAATTTGGTGGGAAAATATTACTGTTAAAACTCTTCTTTTATATAGAGTAGATTATGTGGTTATATGGTTGCGTATATTTGAGATGAGCCATATTTTTCCTCAAAACATTTTTGGAAAATTCTGAAATTTAGATTTGTAAATTAAGTGAATCTTCTGGAGGAAAAAAAATAAAAATAAGTAAAAGTGTTTTTAAAATCAAATTCCAACAAAGATTTTAAGCCCAAATCAAATTTAGTTAATGTCAATTTAATTATATGACATTATGTGATTTAATTCTGTATATGTTAAAGTTCACATAAAATAGGGAAGGGGGTTCTGACGGTCGAGAGGTCTTCGGCCAACTTTTTATCTCATTTGCCGTTCAATCCGATTTTGTGCCATCTGCCTTAGGTTTTGGGCTTTTAGCGTTTGGGCCGGCCCAATAAAAATGTACAAATCGGTCTTGGGCCATACAAGTTGCCAATGGATCGTTTGCGAAATGTTTTGGACCTTAAAGGTTGGCCTGATTTTGCATTAAGATTTTTGAAGCCCATTTGATGGTAATTATACAGATATTTCAAGAGTTAATATTAATGGAGATTAAGAATTAACGGTCATTCCATCTTCCACGCCAGCCCTTATCCGCTTTAAATCCGCTCACAATGTTTCACCCCATCCCAGAAGAATTATTATGACAAACTTGTGAGGTAAAAATCTTCACCCAATCGCAATTCATTTATTTTCTAATCACAACAGCTTCTTAATTTAATTTGGGTTCATATCGTGCAGATTATTTTCTGCAGTTGCACACAGAAAGGTTGGCCTCTCCTATTCTCTGGTATACATCTATATAGCAAACCAACACTAAACTGCATCATATCCTTATAATTTTGTACTTTTTGAAATGAATTATGCACAACAACATATGAGCATAATATGGACTCCTCACAGAATGAAAAGAATAAATGGGGGATAATATGTAATGCTCTCTGTGTGTGTAGTGTGAGTCAGGGAGAAGAAGGCGGCGGCGGCAGCAGCGGCTTCTCGCTGTTGCCGAGGTCAGGAGAGCTGCCGGCGGCGGCGGCAGCACAAGCGACGGGGATCGCCGGAATCTGGAGCAGGGGCAGCTTGGGAGAGAGGGAGAGAGAGATAGGGAAGAGAGGATAAGGTGAGTGACAACATAGATAGAATCTACAAATTTATATTCCAATCTAAAATAAAATAAAGCAAAATTTGTGTTTGTGGTAAATTTATAGGACTTCCTCCCTCTATCCTTTATGTTAATTCATCTTTTGCTATTTGGATCCTTGGTTTTTCTTTTTTCACTAACAACCTCGTATTATTATATTTAACTTTTATTTCTTTCTTTTTATATATCTACCATACATTTTCATTACCGCACTTTACACTTACGAATACCTTTTTATGAGACATTCACTCCATTAAAACTAAAATTAAAATTAACTACATTTTATTAAAACTCATCCCAAATTATATTGTGCATTAACATAAGGAACGAAGAAAGTATTAATTTTTTCTCATAAATTATTATTTACACAATTAATGTGGTGCTAATCTATACTAATACTAAAAGAGATTTGGTGACAAAATATATGAATTGCCTAATATATTCCTATTATATTTAATTTTAAGGGTAATTATGTAAATTATAAATTACTTATTAATATAAGAATATAATTACATATTTAGCTATAAATCCATAAATTTATATATAAGAATTATAATTATTTATTCATCTATAAATCTATAAACTTAACCAACTCCAATCATATTATGGCTTCTACTCACGGAATCAATTGATGGAGATCATTCATAACAATTAAATTAAACCAAAACTTTAACTAATTAATTAGTAGTAATTAATAAAAATTTATTATAATTGCGATTATTAAACTCTAATAATTTATTAGTAAGGTGTTATGCATAGCGTGTAACGCGCGCACTCTCTACTAGTACAAAAAAAGTTAGGACTGGAATGGGTTGGGGTGTGTCAGTAGACAACCCTCCAATAAGAGGCGTATGCCGCTTGAATTGCGACGAGCACACGGTATTCTTTAGTAAAAGGCGAAAGAATAGTTCGCTATGAGCTCAACGCGCAGCTGCGTAATTTTCAAACAGAGAATTCCCTTCTCATTTTATATGAAATCCCACGCTCTAAACCAGCTTACTCTTTTCGATGTGGGACGACTCATCATTCTTTCAAACTTCTCCTCTTTCTCACGCTTTTGTTACACATGAGCTTATTCCAACTTAACAGAGTCTAAATGAGATTTCTAGATTTAAATTCAGAAGAAAACTTTTTACTTGCTTTTTTGTCTACGCATTTCACTATATATCATTTCTGTAAACAATCTTTGATTAGACGAATGTTAAAAATAAATAGAGACTGATATCAATTTTTACCCTAATTACAAATTTTATTATGATCTTTTTAAGTGGAACGATGAAACTCAAATTTGAACGGGAGCTTTTGATGTTGACGGTCTCGGCACGACGGCACTGGGCTATATGCTGGTATTTTTCATTTCTATCTCGATGGCAGAATAATTGAATCGAAAATTTTACGCAGGGAAGAAACAAAACATCCGATGATAATTTGCCCTTACCAAAGGTTCTAATTTGCTCAATAGAATTGATCTTTTATTTGGAACTGATTCAAAATCAATTTGAACTTGGGAAAAAAACAGTAGTTGATATATAAGAGTAGAATGGGAATAAGTTGGTTGAAAAAAACAGTACTGATTTCCATGGAGTGAAACACAACCAAGTTCAGAGATAACTACAGTCTCTTAATACTAAAAATCAAATATCTCAAACGTTTTAGGAAACAAACTGGTAACAAACCTACATGTCGACAACCAGTTTAGCATCAAGATGTGAGAACTCCTGGAAGAAGGCCTTGAAGTGCTCGTAAGAGTGCTTGACGTCGTCCACTGCACACATTTCTCTGATGCTATGCATCGAAAGTTGTGGGGTTCCGACATCAACCGTACGTATGCCTATTCCGCTAGCCAAAATGGGACCAATTGTTGAGCCACACATCATGTCACTGCGGATCACAAAATCCTGGAAATAGAATGTTGGGTGAAAACGTTAAATGGATCGAGAGGGAAACTCATAAGGACTCAAAGATGCTGAACTGCCACGGTGTTTATAATAAGGGTGTGCACATATCATAAAATATTGAGAATCTCGAACCTGCACAGGAAGGTTGTGCTTGGCTGCTATTTCCCTGAACAAGAAGGCTGTTACAGCATTTGTCGCATATCTTTGGTTTGCGTTGTGTTTTATAACAAGTCCAGCGTGCAGCTTCGGCTGATGGTTTTCTTCATGTTTATCCTGATAAATGAAATATATATGTATTAATTGACATCGATGGTTTACATCTTCGACGCATTAGAGCAAAGTGGAAAGGAAGTACCATATAATTTGGATGCAAGGCATGAGCCATATCAGCTGATACGAGATAGCTGTTCTGAATTGCTTTCGGTAGCAACTGCGTGACAAACATGTAAAGAGTAGCAATAAGAACATATGAATCCATATAGGGAAAAAACCAAAAGATAAACTTTCTTGAAATAGAGAACGTAACAAAAATATTGCAAGACATGAGCAACCAGCCAAGTTTTTCAGAAACCTGCAAGTGAGGATCCATTAAGGATTATAAATCACAATTTTCAAGTTGTCAAACCAATATTAGTATTACTGGATGCATAGAAATGGTTAAGGGTTGATATATTGATTCTTTAAAGTTTCTGTTCCCTTAGTTGTAGTGTCGAATTATCAAATAGGCTTCAGGAATCCATGCCGTGTAGTCACAGAAGGTATTTTATCTCAAAATTCACCTTTCCTGTATATATTTATTATCACAACATTCAATTTTTCTAAAGACAAATTATCAGCTGACCGTAACCCAACTGACATTTGTAACTTCTGATCACTTAAAAAAATTGGAACATAGCTTCCAATTGTTTATCATCTAGGTTTTTCTCTCAATACAGAAATAACTAATCCACTTTAAACAGTTAGTTGATTTGAGATCTCCAAATATTTAACATCCAAGCAAGAGGCAACGCCAGTAAAATGCAGTTACAATAAATCCAGAAATGAACAGGATGAACTGTGGACATGTTTCTACCTTTGTATCTGAGCTGAAGGAACTGGTGATTCGTGATAAAGTATCCAATGTCACAGGGGATCCTGCTCCTTGTGCAGAATCAGACCCAACCTCCTCGTGATCAAACAAGGCAATCATTCTTATGCCTGTCTCCTCCTGGAGACTGCTTTCGGAGGAAGTAGAATCTATCAGCGCCTGAATTGAAGATCACCAGCCGATAAACATAAATACAACTATTTGTGTTGAAATTGATAGCTTTACCAGATATGCAATGGAAACCAGAACCAGAGAAAAAATGAGTGAACGAAAAAAGTTTTAGAATCTGTAAATACTCTTATATTTTGTAAATTATCTGATTGGTGAAAGGAAGAGTCTAACAAGGCTATACACATGAAGAATGACAGGAATACAAGTTATACAAAAGACTGTATTTAAGGAGAGAGACAGGATATACCATATTTAATGACATATTATATTATGTCATTAGCCCTGCCATGCTTATTAACTATACGTCATATTGTCTATAACAAAATCTTCAAGAGCTTTAACTTCTTCAAATGGAAGCTTTTGATAGTGATTGTGACAAACCTTTAAAGAGCAAAATGACATGCACAGGTTATCCAGTCTTCCGGAGAAAATAAATTCCTTCAGAGCACCAGCAATGGTACTTTTCTGAGTATCACAAGCTTGTAGTTCAAAATCACATATGTCATCTGACTCACACCCAAGCTGGGCAGAAATCAGCTGCAGTAAGAGGGGATAATAAAATCAATAATCATGATATTATTTCCTCTCAAATAATCTACCTGAGTAGTTCCCGAATCACTTAGGCAGAAGTAAAGCTTTATAGATGTTGAGCTCCAAAAGGGGGGAGAAAGAAAGAAGAGCAGCAGGTGCTTACCTGCAATAGAAGGGGATGGTGCTTTTGGTTTGTCTTTCCATCAATCTTCTTCCCATCACCTGATCCAGTTCCAGTGGAACCATTCTCGGCAGTCAATTTATCTAGCTCAGCCTGCATGAAATATAAATTGCATAAGAATATAGAGACAATTTAGACTTAATCAATGTGAATCCAGTATGCCTTAGCTCTCAGTTATCCCTCATGACAGAAATGTAGTAATAGTGAACAAAAGAAGCAACTATGCCAAATAATAGAATAACATCAGCATCTAGGACAGGGATAATATCTCTGGTGGCCTTAGCTTAGGTGCTCGCTCGCAACCACCCAAAGGAGCACAGATAAATACACAGGACATATTTTGTTCGCGCAGAAATTTAACTACTTGACTCCACTAGATGCTTCCACTTTAACCTCATTTGGTAGTTATCCAATATGTGCAGGAAAAGTCACCCCTCTATGTTATGTATTCAGCTCATTTTAACCTTCAAAACATCCTATTGTATTATTTTTTAAATTTGCAATTTCATTAAAGGGAAACAAAGAGAAACTTGCCATTGTATAGGCATAGCCAGTAAATCCTTTTCATGGGTGGATGGTTGCAGCATATCATCTAAGATATCAGCAACAGGAGTGCAGATTATTAAGACTGTATTTCTCAATACCAAAGGAAACTTGATGCTCATCTAGTTCAATTTACTTCCTCCCAAAACCCAACAGGTTCTCCCTATCATACAAGTTATGAAGTTAAAGTGCCCATTTTAGCTCAAGTCTGGAATGGAAATGTTCTCCAAATCAGCTGGATTCATTAACCCAAGTGATAAACACAATAGTGATATCAACTCTTAGGGAAAGATATCAACCCGAGGATAACTTTCATCATTTACATCTTGAGTATATCAGAAGAGAGAAGACAGAAAGGCCAAAAGACTCATTTACTGGTTTATGGAGGAAAGAGTGTCGAACTACATCTACAGATTAACAGAAAGATTAGAAAAGCTGTACTCTTTCAGAGGAACATTTCAAAACATGACAGTCCACCCCACTATCCCAAAAAAAAATATGCGAGGAAAAGAGAGATGAGTTACAGACTTTCGACTAGGAGTAATCTTTGATAGAATATAATTGTCAACATACAATCACAGCATACATTATGTAAATAACTTCTAAATTACCTTAACTGATGTAGCCAACACAGGAGCAAGGTGAGTCTGTTTGTTAATCTTGAAACCCTCATTGACTTCCCTATCACAGAAAAGGCAACAGCATACACATTAGCAAAAGATAAAGATTCAATGAAACGGTAATAAAGATCTAATAAGTGACGCAAGATATCCAATGGAAGCACCTGTCTAAGTGTATTGCAAGAGTTGGAATGCGCATAATGGGCTCCTCAATCCTGATCAGCCGGTGTGAGTAGGATTCAGAGCCACCTTTCTTCTCTTTTATTATTACTCTCCCTGCAACAGTCAAGTCCCGATCGAACCATGTGTGCCACAGCCCACCTCCATAAGGTTGCACACCAACTTCCAGATACCCACCTTTTGTAACCTGAAACGTGCCTATTAGATTTTCCGGCCAAAGTCATATTTTTCCTAACTAATACAAGACATCAAATGCAAACACTAAACCTATAAGTAATTACCTTAGTAACAGGTTTAAGTTTTAGACAGGGACTATCTGTATGAGCACCAATTATGTAAATCCCGTTCCCAGCTACATACCTACAATACAAACAATAATCAATTAGGCACTCTATTCATATGCCAATCCTTACACCGCATATACTAGCTTATCCATATAAACTCATCAGAAACCCAATAGCACCTTCAAAATTTATGCCTCTTGCAGCTCCTCTTATTTTGGCTATTTATTTATTTACAATACATGAAGTCAGAATCAGGAGTCCATTGAGACTAAATGGTACAGGAAACAAAAAGAAAGAAGCTAACTAATGACCTACTTTTTACCAATAGCAAATGCAACAATAGTAGAGTGATTCCTGGTGAAGTAGTATTTCTTGCCAGCTTCTAGCTTCCAGTCATCCCTCTCCGATAATTGGGTATATCCTGCGCTTCTCAGTCGCTTCTTCGCTTCGTCTAACCACAGAAAACATATCAATTAACAATAATTTTCCAGAATATCGTTTGACAAATAAACCTAATAAGTAAAATCAAACTCGATCATTCTAATAGTTTAAAACCCTACTGCTCAATCCATAAATCCTCAAATCCATCACATAATCAGGAAACAAAAATCAATCCACACCCAACAGAATCTAGCCTCTCCTTTCCACGCCTTGAGGAGATGGCGAGCAGAATCATGGTTTATAACATCACACACTTTCATCGGATTTAGAAATGTTACAAAAAATCGAGAGTTGGGAAACTAATGCAAATCAAGAGTTTTCACAAAACTATGAGATGGAAAAATGAATTAGTGGGGAATGATTGAAGAAATTATTACCTACTGCATGGAAACCTGTAGGTGAAGCATTCAAGAAATCGACAAGATCGGTCGCAACTGGGTTCTCCATTGAGCTCAAGTTTCTCTTCTAACTGCAGCGGAGTGAGAAAAATATGATTGTGGTGTGTTTTAGGTGTTAGTTTAAGCAAGGACTAGGAGCACGTTGGATGATACATTTTTTAATTTTTTATAAGTGTGAGTATGGATCATAGTTGGATTCCAAATGTTTTTGGATTATTTTAAGAGTGCTTTTCCCAATGAGATTTTAGGGATTATTTTGTATACAAACTATATAACTATAGAACATACTACAATCTTCAAATTAAAAAATGTTACAAGAAAGACTATATATAAAGAGGTGGTAAATCATTCCAGTGGCAAATCATCCAAGGGGGACAATTGGAGATATATTTTCGTGATGTTTTGTTTTAGACTAAATATCAAATTTTATTGTTTCAAGAAATTTACAATTGTGTTGAGACATAAACGTGATTCACCGAAATATAGATGTTGCATATACACGAAGAAAAAGGAGAGATAACGTGGACAACAAATCACAATGGTGTGGAAGTGAATCAGTATTCATTTTTTGATAACAAATCACATTTGTTTGACATGATGAAAAACTATATACATATTTTATAATTAATTCATAGTATTCATTAAAATTGTTCATAATCATAAGTTTATGTTATTTTTTTTATAAAAATCTAACAAACTCAAATATATTCTAATTCCACATTACTATCATTTATTTAGTTACTTATCCGTTTCAAATTTAGATTGTACCAAAATTTTTGGTTTTAGTATTTACATCAACTCTTATTATGTTTTTACGGGCATATGCAATGTATTATGTATATCATCCGATGAACGTAGTGTGTGAGTGACTTTTTTTTTTCGTTCTTTAGTTATAATAATAATAATAATAATAATAATAATAATAATAATAATAATAATAATAATAAAATAAAAAACAATTGAAAATATCTTGATACAATATATATAAATTTATTGTTATTAATAAAACAAGGGGTGATGTGGATATTAAAAATATAAAATACTAGAATATAATCACCACCCAAATTCACAATCCTCTATTCCCAACTAAATATCTGCATCATTTACTTATACAGAAAAAGTACTAATATTGGTTGTAAATAGCTAACACCCAAAACTTTCACCATTTATTTATTTATTTATTTATTTTTAAGAGAACATTTTTGTTATCATCCTAAAATAGAATGTCGCCAGCACTTAACAGCGGTTTTAGTAGCTGAAACACCTCTCTGAACCATTCGCACACAACGCATTCACACAGAACCTGCGCCGAGGTACGACCTTCACACCCTCTTCTGCATCTTCACCCATGCTTGCCTTTTACTTCTTTTGTAAAGATAATTTTCACACTGTTTTTTATCGAATTTTGCAAGTTTAAACAATTTAGATGAACAGATGGTATGCGTATGTGTGTTTAGGGATTTTCGTTGATGTAATTGTTAATCTTTTGTTTTTCTCTATTTGATTGAATTATTGTTCTTGCCGGAGGAAATGGGATGGAGGTTGAACTAGGGAAACTTTGGAATGACTCTCAATTTTTTATTATTTTTTGTCTAATTTGATTGTGATGCCGGTGACTCTGATTAATTTCCATATATGACTTCCTTAGGTCACGACATCCGTGTGATTGATTTACACTTAGCTTTTACTGATGTTGGAAAACACTAATGGGGATGGAGAAAGCTAACTGCTCCTTTTAATGGATAATCATTCTGTGTTTGCTAATTTCCTGGAACCATTCTTGTTATGGGCTTCATTAGGGATCAGTTCTGGAATGTGTCGATGGGTCCAATTGAATCCGTGATTGACAATTTTAGATTTTGTGTGGCATGTGTGGGGTTATTGATCTGTTTGCATCAGTAGTAGACTCTTCACATATTACTCGGCATTTTGAATGAATGTTGTTACATCAACACGTTCACCTTCTCGCATAGTTTGTCTCTTAAAGACTCTCTTCTACTCCACACTCCAAATTTTTGAACCACCAAGCTTTACCTCTTTCGTGTCCTCCGTTGATGTCGATGGGGGTGTGATTTACTTTGTGGCTTTTTCTTTTTTTTTTCCACGTCAGAGTACTTTATTTTCTCACTTATGTGGGAGTAGTTTTTCTTTTTCTTCCCTTTTGAGGAAGTGGTCTTCTTCCCTCATTTTTAGTGGAAGTTTCTTTTATGCATCTTTGTGGGAGTGTTTCCATCTGGTATGTTTGAAGGCTCTGTCTTTTGGGTTTTTTGAGATTTGGTCTTTTGCTGGGGAAAATTTTTATGAATGTTAGTAATTCTGAAAAGCTTTATCAATGTCACTACTTCCGATAATTGGCCACATATGTGTATGCATTTCTGCAACTTATCTAGACCATTGAGATAGTATTTCTATATGCATGTATACGATTATTATTATATAACTTCTGAATTCTGCTGCAGTTACCTCCTATATTAGTATGGATGAACTAACTTTTCTATACATTTATGTGTAGATGTATGTGTGTATACATATTGAGCATTTCATCTGGCTCTTTGAAACTACTTTCATGGTTATAACTTTGTTAGGTGTCTTGATGTTTTCTGCCAAAAAGGGGGGGGGGGGGGGATGGTTTACTTTTGCATTTTTCACTGTTATTTTTGTCTTAATATGTGTATTGGCTATGGTTGGGTCTTGAAGCATCTTAGAAACCTACGTTTTGATTAAATGAGGTATCCAGACTCCGTTTAGAAAAACCCAATTGGTAATATACTTGGGCTGACATCATCAACCGTGCTAACCTTGGTATGGAAGTTATGCATGAATGTAATGCTCATAACTTCCCTCTAGACCTAGCCGCTATCGAAGCTTGGGTGAAACTAAGTGGAGGTCCGAACCGACTGATGTTGAAAAATCAGCGGATGACGGATTATATTTGTCGAGAAGTGTAAAATTGTATGGATACGATCCTCGTTGTGTATCTTGATTAATTGGATCGTTTCTTGGTAGGAAAAATAATGAATGAGTTTCCCCTTTTTCCTTCTATCAACCATACATCTTTTCACTTGAGTTACAGTCACATTTTTTTCTCCACTAATTATTCCAACTCTTCCCGTTATTTTTATCTATTTCTCAATACCAAAGAGTGCAATTTGAAATAAGACTATGAATCTGAATAAAGTTCATATTTCAAGCTTTTTCGTTTTGGTAAATTAAAATGCATGCTGTTCTATATACTATGTTTTGATATCATATATCTCTCTATATGCAGGTTTGTCTATTGACTCATTTATGGCGTCCTTCAAGGCATTTCTGAACAGTCCTGTCGGTCCAAAAACAACTCACTTTTGGGGTCCAATAGCTAACTGGGGTTTTGTAGTTGCTGTACGTTTCTGCTCAGAGCTAACGAATTTACAATCAATTCTTGATGATAAAAATCATAAAATTATGTAAAATATCCTTAAATGGCTTCACAGGGATTGGTGGACATGAAGAAACCTCCGGAAATGATATCTGGCAACATGACTGCAGGTTTATATTCGAATTTAGAATGTGAATTTCTTTACTTTGTTTCCGGGTGTCAATTTTACTAACATTTTTTTTTCAACAATGCAGCGATGTGCGTATATTCTGCGCTATTCATGAGGTTTGCTTGGATGGTTCAGCCTCGTAACTATCTGCTACTTGCCTGCCATGCTTCAAATGAGACCGTGCAACTCTATCAACTCTCTCGTTGGGCGAAGGGTCAAGGGTGAGTTCGTCATACTATAGATTTAATACCTCCAAACTATATGGTCAATACCCTATCCTTATCCAACAATTCGATGGTTCACCAACTCAGAATGGTATCGATTTTCTACTTGTATATTCATTATAATGAATAGTAGGTCCTTGCTTAGATATATTATTATTGGTATGTTACGATGTGGTTCTGAGTGTTGTCTATTGTGATATAGAATGAAAATGAAATGTCTTGAGTTTTGCCTCTCTCTGTCACAACCATAAAAGCACGACTTTTTTTTCCTTTATAACAATTGATCTTGTGTATTGTCCTAGTTATTTGGAGGCAAAGAAGGAGACGACACCTGAATGAATTGATGCTGCACTGGCTCTGCGCTTCTCCAACTGAACCCATGAACAGAAAAACGTAACCACCCGCCACTTGTTCTGTGGATTCACTTATCATTTTATCTTAATTTCTTCTGTTGTTATACATTAAATTCCAAAAAAGCTTTATTGTGGTTCTTGCTGGATAGTGTTTCGTTTGTTGGTGCCGTTTCCATAGAAAGAATTGGCCGCCAGAATTCGAAATCTTTTCGATTTGCTCTGCGTAAAGCTTCATTGATGACTGCCGTTCTGGTATAATATTGTCGATCGAATACTCTTCTCTTCTGCTAGACGTGTTTTCTTCACCTTCAGAAATATTCAACGGTAAGTTGTCTTGCTGGTTTATATACTCTATTTAAGAATTAGTTACAGGTTGTGTTTTCATGCAACTAGTAAAACTGATTTAATTTTGTAGTTAAAATCTGCAGCGAGTATGCTGAAACTTGCTGCTGAAACTACAATTAGCAATGGAAAAATAAAATAAACACAAAAACTTTGCTGAAGTAAATTAACTTTAGCAGTGATATATAGTGCAATATTCATTGCAAAGTTAGATACTACTAATATTTTGGTAGCGATGGTGCAATATTAATTGAAAATTTGGTAGTATATTAGGAGCAAAAGTGCTATATTTCACTGCTAATGACTTCTGCTGACAACATACATTGGTTGATAATTTCTTTGCGGCATAATAATGGACTCCGAACCTGAGATCTCAAGCAGTGGCGGAGCCACCTTATGAGGTGGTAGGGCAATTAAACTTTTTTTTACACCTCAATTTTTTTTACCTATTATATATTTTTATATATGTATTAAATTACAAAAATGTTCAAAGTTTTGTCCCACCAATAATTTGAAAAAATAGGAGTAGAGAAAAAATAAAATTAAAGTTTAACAACCGAGTGAAGAATTTATAAGTTTGAGAGGGATAGGAAGTCTTGTAAAGGAATTGGTGAAGACGAAAAAGATATTGTATAAGATAATATATCCTTTTTACCCCCTTTTTGGTAGGGGTTAAAAGGTCATACTATTAAAATAATGTCCTTTTTACCCTATTTGGGAGGGCAAAATATAATAGTGAGGGCCCGTTACAAAATAAGAGCCCGGCCAAAAATCACTATTAGACCCCTTATACAACTCCAACCTTCCCCTTCCCTTATTAATATGTCCTTTTCTTGACTCCCTCATATTATATAATTCATACTAGTTTTTTCCTTACATGCCCAACCAAATAGGTATATTGGTGTATAAGCTTATTAATCTTGAACTTGTTTTACCTTATTGCAATTTTAATATTGGAAAGAGTTTTTTTCATGCCATGAAAATTGTGAAAAAGACGACTTCAAAATCGAATTGGAGATTGTTGGATGAATGATTGTTTGGTTTGTAATTGGCAATGACTTGATTCTAGGTAGTTTCAGAATGAGTTATCATAAAGCTATTCTTTATAAAAATTGTTTTAGTTGTTCTATATTTTTTGCCCCCACCCCCATTCCTAGGGGTTGCCTTTGTCACTAATCTCAAGCATCAATCATTCTACCATTAGTATCAATTAAGTTCTAAGTGCGGAGTAATATGTTTTTGGCATTTGATAGTGTGGGTTGGCTCTATCATTGATCTCAAGCATTAACCATTCTACAATTAGCGTCGAAGTGCCAAGTGATGAGTCATATGTTTAGGCATTTGATGGAAACACTTGAAAAACATGAACATGAAGAAAAGACAAAACAAAACGCTAAATTTCTTTGATGAAGATTAGGTTTACATTCCTATGGATTTTAATACAAGCAAATGATGTGTGTGTAAATGAGCTCACTACTAGAGCTATCAAATTGGGCCAGTCGGGCTCGGGCCGACCCGATTCTGCACTGCGACTCGGGCTAGCAAGGCCCTCTATGGAAAGAAATGCACTCAGATTTTTTTTAAGCCATGTCTTTAAAATCTAGGCCGAAAATTTTCCTTCGGTAGGAGTAGGAAGTTAAGCTTCAAATATTTTGCACACTCCCCAATTTTCTTTTTCCGATAAATTAGGTTATAATTCTAAATTATCAGGTTTTTAACAAAAATATTCGGAAACATTGGTTGGTTCTTATTTTTTAAATGCACGAACTATCATAAAACTAACAAAAATGTTCGAATATCATGTGGCCTCAAAAAGTTGACGTTACTAGTTAAACTCTATTGTGGCTGTGGGTTTTAAATAAAAGAATGGGTGTAGTTTCAAATGGAGTTATAGAAAGAAGATTTTGAGAAAATTCTGAAAGGAATTAAACTTCGTTCATAGAAGTAGATTCGGATTTCTTTTTCTTCCTTTTGCTTTAATGCCATAATTGAATTAGTATTGAACTTGTAAGGGATTTGGGTATTCCTAGTTCTTTCTTCTATTTATATTCAATGAATCACTTCATTGAATTTTCGTGTGGATTTTAGGTGTTTCTATACCTGAGCATTAAAGAGAGTGTAACTTTTATTATGAATTTTGTCGTATTTTAAAAATGACTTTAACCTACGTTTTACTTTTTTGATAATATAGACTTCGAAAAAGAACCCAAGAACGAAAGATGAAATCTCCTAGCTGTATCCGCTCGTGTATTTTTTTTCCCTCTATCTAAGATTTTGGGGTGTAATTACATTTTTTTTAAGACCGGGTTATAGAATGGTTAATACAAGTAGTATTTTGTAATTAACTTTAAAAACTTTTGATTTATGATCTCAAGTTTAATTTAGTTTTTAAATGACCTGAAATTGGCGCATCCTAGAGTTCGGCGCTGGGCTTGATGGGTGGGAGAGAAGAAACATAGATGATGTGTGGTGGGCCAAATTTATGGTTGTTTTAATTTTTATCCATTTAGTTATTAAAGAGTGTATGCATTTTTACACATAAAAGTCAATTTATATATGTGTAGTTGTTGGCCACTATTTTGTTTTCATTAAGATAGCTAATAACTATTTTCAACGATAAACTCTACATTATACTATACCATGGCCATCTTCATGATCTAGAAGAAAAGTAGTAAATTTAACAATATAAAGCCAAGTCAAAAATTTGTGGGCCTCACCCATAAGGTTGATGCACCCTACTAATTGAATGTATTGATGGTGATCTTCACATGTCCTCATTTATGCCTCAAAGCAAGTTGGTTGTCTATTTTCTCTTTTACAATATATATACTTCTTATTTTAAACTTGTGCCATTAACTTTTATATAGGGATATTGGTTTAGTTCGAAATTGGCGGATCCAAAAAGGGAAGGTTATAGTCTAAAGTTTTCAATTCCGAAAAAAAGTGTAGCTTGAATGGCATGAATAGGAAATAGTCCGAGCTTGATAAGATTGGTCTAAAAATTGAATGTGTTGACCCAATTAACTCCATTTTTTCTTAGTACTTGATTGTCAAGCTTTGTTATTTTATTTTTAAAATTTGATAATAAGATTTTGATCATTATAAAATGTATTTTAATTTTATCTAACACTTAACAAAAATTTTGACACAAAAGAGTAGAAAGAAAATAATCATTTATGTTGAATGTGTGTTAAATCATCACTTCTCAATTCTCACAAGGTATTTATTAGTCACAGTATTATGTAAATTCATGTTATAATAATACTTATTTTTATTAATTCAATATCTTAATTCAGAAAATATAATTTAATTTTTGTTATAAAAATAGTTATAAGGCTACTTCCATTAGTGACATTCTCTTGACCTAATTTTCAATTAAAATATTAATTTTTCTTTCTTCCACCTATATTGCTCAACCTTCATCTTATTTTTACTCTCATTAGTGATACTCACATGACATTATAAGTCTTTTTTATTTTATTTTATTTGATATTCCTACTTTAACCGCACTATACAGTAGAACCTCTATAAATTAATACTCTATAAATTAATAAACTCTCTAAAATAATAAAATCTTCCGGACCCGATTTGGGCCTTTGTAAAAAATCATCAAATTCGATAAGATAATAAGATAATAATTTTTCGGAAAATCCCTTTATAAATATTAGGTCCCATTAAAACTCTAAATTAATAATTCATAAATATTACAATTATAA
>JAYJMF010000002.1:3327221-3338150 GCA_036873715.1 Salvia sclarea | reverse complement strand
AGAACACTGTCTGGAACACTCTCTTGCTCGAGCTCTTCATCAGATGCACAGCGGAATAACTTCTTCTACATAATTGATAAACAAATGAGCATTGTCATACTCTTTCAATGTGGGCCTATATTCACAAAAGAAATATAATTATTTTCCGTGGATAGAAGAAGAAAATAAATAACTTTAATGAAATAATATATATAGGCTGCGTGATTTTGAAGTTGCACTTTCACCAAGTTAGAAGAAACTCATGAGTGCACGGGTTTTAGATACTCCCTCCGAACCATTAGAGATGGCCCTATTGCCATTTTAGTTTGATCCATTAGAGATGGCCTTTTCAAAAACGGCAAAAATTTTACACATAAAACTCAAAAAGGTTGGTGGGCCCTGCACACTTTATGCCTTACTACGACATTTCCTTAATCTCCGTGCCCATAAAATAGGGGACATTTCTAATGGTTCGGAGGGAATATTTTATAACATTTTATTTTTTTGATAAAGGATTGTCGTTTACAGGGTGAGGCCAAAAAAGATCCATCTCAGATTCTCAATTAACTGATAATCCACTTAGGAATATGACGATATGGCTTGTCATCCTATTATCAGATTCTGTGACATTAAATATTTTCTAAAAACGCTTAAAGATGATGGCTTTTTTTTCTTAGAAAATGTAAGTTATAGACATTTTTTCATAAAGATAGGAAATATTCTAAAAAATGCTGAAAATGACGGTCATTTTTGAAAAAAAATGTATGTTGAGAATACTTTTTGAAAAAAGTTAAAAAGTTGAAGAGACAAAACATGGTTAATCTTATTATATTCACCAACAAATTTGCAATATTAGGCATGCTGCATACACCTAAATAAATATTGATGAATTATAATTATTATTATTATTATTATTTTAAAAATTTCTAATTGGAATGGAACATTTTAGAAATGAGCAAGAATTATTGGCATCACTAAAATAAATATTGATGCAAATTTGAACTATTAATTTTTTCTCATTTTGCTATCGATGATATCTAATTTGCAAAGTATGGCGTTACTTCTACCACACCTAATAACATAACGTCGTCTCTTACTTTTGTCATGTGTTTTAATTATTATGCCCCATCGATTTTTTGGCATTCTATATCAGCATTATCGTGTTTTTTATGGTATTTTTTTTTTCACTGCAAAAAATAAGCTATTGATCAGATGATCCCACACCTATATGAGCTTTTATTTTTATTTTTGTACCCTCTAATATAATTGGATATCTTATATTCTCAAAAAGAAAAGAAAAGGTAGAAATTAAAAAGTTGGGATTGTTTGATAATTGTGATATCTCAAATTATCAAGGCCTTAACAACTGCTACGAAGCTCAATCCTACACCTTGTGATTCACATCCTTTGAGTTTCACACTATTTTCTATGTAGCATTTCATTATCTTCTCAGCCCGTTGCTGCATCTTCCCCAAATGGCGAAAATGCTTCCTACAATCCACCTGCACACCACCTGTTCGATCAAATGCCAACCGTCTTTCTCTATGCTTCCCTCTACACTTCACTCCGAGAAGAAGCCGCAGCTGTTCTACCGCAGGAATCGCAGTTTTCAGCGCATCCTCACCCGGTCGTTGGAGACTGAGAGCGACGGAAAAGTATCCGATGGCGGGAAAGAGGAATCCGAGTTGGCGGGTGATGGAATCTCTGGTTCAACTTCCCACGTTGATGATGAGTACCCAAATGGTGACTTTGTGTATAGGGAGAACGATCTTTGGAAAGATTTGATCGTCAAGTCCAGAATGCTGATCGCGTGGCCATGGCAGCGTGTCAAGAAAGGCAGCGTGCTCACCATGAAAATACGCGGCGAGGTGTCTTATTTTTCTGCTTCATTTTGTCATCATAGTTTATTCATAATTGATTACTGTAGGTGACAGAATTGAAAATGCCTCTCCTTTCTTCTCAGATATCTGATCAATTGAAAAGCCGTTTCTCCTCAGGGTTATCTTTACCTCAGATTTGTGAGAATTTTATAAAAGCAGCTTATGATCCTCGCATTTCGGGAATTTATCTCCACATTGAACCGTTGAATTGTGGGTGGGGGAAGGTCGAAGAGATATACCGGCATATTGTCGACTTCAAGAAATCAGGTAAAGCGGTTAGAGATTTGAGCATTTAAGTTTTGTTTGAATGGTGTTGTCTTGATTTTTTTACTGCGATGAAATGAGAATGGGTTTTGGATTTCGTGATTTTTGCATATGTTGTTTGTGTGTAAATTTTAACCCAAGCCCAAAAAGGAAATGGGACAAGTCTAGTGAGACGGCCCAAAGTAGAATATGGGACACGTCTAGTGAGACGCAAGGAGTAAAATATTATAATTGCGGCTCAGGAATGAAGATTGAATTCAAATATTACATTGACTTCTGTCACCCTGATGGTCTATTTTCTTGCAATATTGCATAATATGTTAGTGATAAAATCTTTCATGCAATATGCAGGCAAGTTTATTGTGGGCTATGTTCCGGTATGTGGAGAGAAGGAGTATTACATAGGCAGTGTTTGTGAAGAGCTTTATGCCCCCCCAAGTGCGTACTTTCAGTTATATGGGTTGACTGTTCAGGCATCATTCCTTGGAGGTCAGTTGTTTCTGGTGGCTATGAGAATGTTTATTCATTTAGCAAACATAGTCAAGACAGTACATTCTCTCAAAAATTCTTTTTAAGAGCCTGATAATACATGGCCTTGTAAAATGCCATGTCACAGGAAGCAAGTTGAGGTGATCTGCCTCTGCCGGTTGCATGAACTTCAAATTGTATTTGGATCACATTTCAATTTTGGTTGATGGTGTGGCCTCAGTTGAGGATTGAAGTAGTAGTTCTTACTTTTCAACTGTGCCGTTAGGATAATGTCTTTTCAATTGGTTGAGAACTTATCTTATTTTCTTTCTCCCAAGATGTTGTATGTCCTAACTATTGGATGACACAATTAGGCATGAAATGAAGTGAAACCAATCCAGACTCTGAGTAGATTAAATTTGCATGAATTTGTCCACTAAACAATAACTTTGTAACACTAAAACTTCCTTTTCTGCTATATGGATGTTTATCAGGAAAAGTAAAAGAGTGGCTCTTTAGACATATTAAATATTTCTTATAACTTTGGCAGCCTCTATCTTTGAATTCAGTATTTGAAAATTCGTTTTCATTCTCATTCGGTTTTATATAGATATCTTTGTAAGAATCTATGAGGGAGTTATTTAATATCTCAAATCAAGGAAGGTACTTTATGATCATCCTATTTGTAAAATTCTTTGACTAAAACTAAATCTTAACAATTCAATAATGTATACTGTCAATAATGCGTGTTCCATATCTTATGGTCTCCTTTTAACTGCAGTGGAGTGGCATCAAAAATTGTTTTGTAGGTGTCCTGGAGAAAATTGGGGTCGAGCCTCAGGTTCAACGGATCGGTAAATATAAGAGTGCTGGGGATCAACTTACACGTAAAAACATATCTGAAGAGAACCGTGAGATGTTGACGGCTTTGCTTGACAATATTTATGGGAATTGGGTAGAAAAAATTTCTCTTGCTAAAGGTAGTTTGGAATGAGTGCCCTTGTTTAAACTCGAGATATTTTATCATCTAATGTCATAATTCTTTATGCAGGAAAGACAAAAGAAGACATTGTGAGCTTTATCAATGAAGGAGTATATGAAATTAATAGACTAAAGGAAGATGGCTGGATAACAGATATAAAATACGATGATGAGGTACAATAAGATGTATATTATATCGGTCTTGCTTAAACAATGGTGATACATGGTTGTCCATGGTCTGGTCAACCACCCATAGTGGTTATCTTCCTCTTTGTATAGATCTATGTTTATATCCTTTTTGTTCAAAGAAAGACTTATAGAAACATTTATACTTATATGTCCTCTCAGATGTGAGACCTAAAATAGATCTAAAGCATACAATTATTAGGTAAAGTTGCAGTCTCAGGAATTCACAGCCTTAGCTTTGCTAGAACTTTTAGAACTTCTCTGAATTTACTATACGGAAGCAATAAATAGGAAACATTCATTAACTGAAACACTAGTTCGCAATGCCACTGGAAGTAACTAAAAGACCTAGCATCTTAACAAGCATCAATTCAAATGGTTCCTCCTCTGATCCTGAGGCATGAAATGTTGTAATTCATGATACAGTCAGAAATGAACTTGGACTTTAGTGATGTAGTGCCCTATATGCATTACTGTCCTGTCTCCCTGCATTACTATAGAGATGAACGTATAACTCCCTGCTAATTTATTTTCTGTGAAGACTATATATCATGTAGTAATCCTCAATGAAGAAGAATCAAGCATCAATCTTTTATACTTGGTCATATTTACATTCATGGATCAAAACAAAATTACCTTCGTTGGCTCATGTCAGACACTAATTTTCCTAGAATATTAGTCTTGGCTTAACAAGAGCCATCAATCATTTTAAAATCTATACCATTGTACTCCATAACAGAAATATTCAATTGAGTCTTGATCTTATACTGAGAAGATGTGAGATGTGTGACATGTCTGACATATTTCACTTTTCAAGTAATGAAAGTCTCTGTTTTCATATATTATAAATGTAAATACAAAGACTTGTGTTCCCAGAACTGCTTTCTCATTTTGTCGAACTGATCATTCACATCTTATACTAATTTCTCACATTTCAGGTTGTATCAATGCTAAAACAGCGTCTGGAAATTCCTAGTGATAAAAAACTTCCTACAGTTGACTATAGGTACTTCTTTGTTGTGCTTATTTTTTTACCAAGTCCTTACTATTTTTTAATTTGATTTTGCATGGCCAATCGAGTTTGTGTACTCTTTCCTGGCTTCCATTAGAAATCTTGGAAGTTCTGTCATTCAATTTTCACTTATCCTATTATTATTTATACTTGGTTATTTTGAGCCGAGCATGTCCTTGAGTCACTTTCTTGGAAATTTCTGTTAGGAGCTTTCATTATGGTTACTAAAATTGACCTAAGTGCTTTATTGGGAAATTTTTTGTTTCAGCTAAACTCCAGAATTAAATCTGTTTAATATTTTTCATAATTTTGGAGGGTAGTATTTTGTAAGTCAACCTAACCTATATGGTCTAGCAGAATGAGTTCCTGAAAACCTATCATGTCCAGCAAAACAACATGTCAATTTTCTACAAGCTGAAAATTCGTTCTTATTCAGTTTGATGCTGTTTCGTGTCTACCATTTATAAGTTTCCCTACACTTGTAGGAAATACTGCCGTGTCAAGAAATGGACATTAGGATTGACTGGCTATAAAAATCAGATAGTCGTAATCAGAGCCTCTGGAAGCATTAGCCGCGTTCGGGGTGCATTCAGTACATCGAACTCAGGGATTGTTGCTGAGCAATTCATTGAAAAGATTCGCACTGTAAGAGGTATGCCCGTGTATGTGCACGAGAAGTTGTATAATCTTCTTTTTTGTAAAAGAAAGCAGTTGGTGAGAATAGAAAACTGATACCTACTGTATTTACTGCACGAGCACTGTAAAGTAGTCTACATAACCTATATTTTCATCTGCTTTATTCATTTAAGGTTTTTTCAGATTCCAAAAAGTACAAGGCAGTTGTCATTCGCATTGACAGTCCTGGAGGGGATGCCCTTGCATCTGATTTGTAAGTGTTATTCTATTTGTCTTTATCTATTGTTGTTATGCGAAAGAATTGTTACCGCATTATATCTATTCACTTTTATTTGCTAATTTACCATTCTATTGTTCTGCTGGAATATATGAGCTGAAGTCACTAAAGATTATATTAGTAATATATGACTAGGATAATATATCCCGAGACAGGGTAACAGCAGAAGAAGATCTTCTTGCTTCTGAATGAACAAGAATTTAGCAATAACAGCATCTCTAAAAGAGTAATTGTGCTGGGAATATGTCAAGGACTTGCTATGTAGCTAATTCATTGATTGGATATTAACATGATTCCCCTAACCAAGTATACAAAACTGAACAAGGTTCTTTTATAAATTCTATGTGCTCTATATTGCCTAGACTTCCTTAAAAAGGCCACATCTAGTTAGTAATCTCATGTTTCTCTAGCCATATAAGCAGTCATCCTTTCAGAAAAACTATCGATGCTGCAAGAAGAAAGAATCTAGTGTTAAATATTGATGCATGTACTGCTCTCCTAATGTACTGCTCTCCTTTTAGACAGAAGTCAGAACAATAATGTGCGCTCTCCTAACATTCAAAATTTGGAGGTGACCATTTTGTTCATAAGAGAACTAACTGTAATGAAAATAATACTACAATAAACTTGCGCTTTGTCCATTCTCCTCTTTCGCTTGGTGGTCTCCACTTGGAGAAAATCTTAATAAATTTTGTGATTTACTTAACTATTCAAGGTAGTAATTACCAAAGCCCAAAGTACAAAGTCCCACAAAATGTCCATGTTGGAACTTTTATTGGTTTCTTGTACTAGTACTGACAGACCTATCCATGTTTGGAGTACCTTAAGGGAATCCTGAACATATATTTTACAAAATAAAGGAAGGCGAGAGAAGCATGAAATTAGTTATTTCATTGATTAGTTTTCTTGTGTTTCAACAGAATGTGGAGAGAAATCAAACTTTTAGCTGCCTCGAAACCTGTAATTGCATCAATGGCTGATGTTGCTGCTAGTGGAGGATATTACATGGCCATGGCTGCGCAGACTATAGTTGCAGAAAATCTTACACTAACTGGTTCCATTGGAGTTGTGACAGGTTAGCCTTGTATTACCTTTGATCAACTTCTTGAAAGAAATAAGAAATTTTGGGGATAAAGATAGCTGGTGGTAATCAAGGTCCTCAATGCGGTTTAACTAGCACATATGTAACTTTTGATGTCATTATCTGCAAATGGTTTGTTCACACACTCAACTATTGAGAACACAAGTTTTAGGATTTACCAAGAGATATTGTGTGATTTTCAAAGATTTTTAGTTCCTAGTTCTCATAGTTTTAGTTTATTTGTATTCCACCAGTATCATTTCCATTGCAGTTTCCTGTCTTTTCTGTACATCTTGTTGGCCCTCTTTTCCATGTTTAATTCTCTTTGTACATGGCTTTCATTTAACTTCAGCAGTAAATGCTTGAAAAAATTAATAATTCTATAACTTTTCTCCTAGGAAAGTTTAATTTGGAGAGTCTCTATGAAAAAATTGGATTTAACAAGGAGATCATATCAAGGGGAAGATATGCAGAGCTTACTGCAGCTGACCAGAGACCCTTCAGGTATACTGAATTTTGTGTGAACAGACTTAAAAGGATTTACCTACCATATAAAGTCTATTTCATAGGTGGAGATATATACAAGGAAACTTAAAATAGCGTCTCCTTTTGTTACAGTAATATATGAATGTGATCTCTTATGTTTTAATTAGTTTATGCTAGTGACGAGTTGTTATTTGGACAGAATACTCATGAACACTGTCATTTGTGATTTTCAGGAATGATGAAGCTGAACTCTTTGCAAAGTCAGCACAGAATGCATATAGAGGTTTCCGGGACAAGGCAGCCTCTTCAAGATCAATGACTGTATGGTACTCAGTAGCATATATGTATAATAATCCGATAATATTTTCTGAACACAAACATAACGTTACAGCATTCAAGAAATAATAGAACCTAGTCCTTGATATCCACATTATCTTTTTTTAGATAGACAAGATGGAGGAGGTTGCTCAAGGAAGAGTTTGGACTGGCAATGACGCGGCTTCACGAGGTCTAGTTGACGCAGTTGGTGGACTATCTCGAGCTGTAGCAATAGCAAAACAAAAGGCTAATTTACCAATGGATGAAGAGGTACCTTTCATTGTTATTTGCATATTGATTGCCATAATGTGGATTATTATAGATTATTATAACTCTTCATCAAGCCAATAAAGTTTTGATTTAAGCATGTCCCAAATATCAACTTGTTCCAAACTTGTTCTTTAAACTCAACTTTGGTGGTGTTTTGTTCAGTTTCTTTACTATGTCACTCTTACCTATGTCCCAAATAGTTATTCGGTTATTCCTTTTCCGTCTCGAGTTGTAGCAATTTTAACACATTATAAACATTAGGTCACACTTGTGGAGCTGTCAAGACCTTCGACGTCTCTGCCTGAACTCTTGGGCGGATTAGGTGGCTCCATTGCTGAAGCTGACAGAGCAATCAAAGAGTTGCTTCAGGCCATGTCATCATCGAACGGAATTCAAGCCCGCATGGACGGGATCATGTTGGAGCAACTTGATGGAGGTTCTTATGCTAACGTTGTTTTCACCGCGATAAAAGATTACTTGAGTTCTCTATAGCATCTTCATACTTCTTCATTGTCGATCAGCATGCATATAAAATATTAAAAAATCTGTAGGCAAAGCCCATCCTTCAATATAAATGTGTTATAGGTGATTCTTGTAGAGCAAAATGTAGTGGTTTATGTGTTCCTAAGGATACTCTGCCTTTTTAAAGCATTGCAAGTTATTATAATTTGTGAGCTCACCATATTAAGATATCTGTAAATTGCTCTGGCCTCTGTAACGTAGGTGTTTTCAATTTTCTGCAAGAAACTGGAAAAAAGTTGTTTTGTTTCGTAGATTTTGGTTTTCCATCATATGCCTATCGTAAACCCACTTGGGATCTTTTTTCTCATTTTCTTGTTTGATATTTTACCAATGTTAGTTTTTTGTTTAATCTTTATTTTTTTTTCCCTCAATCATCAATTTCTTGTATTTACTTTAATTTTACAGTTATTTTTTTATCAGAAATTTTACAGTTATTAATTATATTGGTTATACTCTATTAGGATTTATAATTAATTTTCAGCTTTTATTTTTTATTTTTTGTTGATAATTGATTATTTTTATTGATTGCATAACATTTTTAAGCTTGAATTTTAATAATAATAAATACTATTAAGCAGGGGGATTATTATATTACTATTATTTTCACATAAAATATTATAAAATAATTATTTAATTTGATGAGTAATGAATCAAAATCATTAAAGGGTAAGAGAACGTGAATCGTAAACCACGAAAACTAATCGTGGATGATTATGGCCCGTGATAAGTCAAAAAGATTAATAAACGTTAATCATATCGTAGATGAACTTTTTGAGTTGTAATACACAAAAGAGATGCAAAAAAGAAGAATTAACATAGCATCTTATCCATGCTCAAAAGATATTACTATAATGTGCCTTCGACGTAGCAAGATCTTATTCCTGCAATCTTCTTTACTAAGTTCAGCATTTATTTTGTATGCATGATAATGAATATATCGAACTATATATAAATGCATATGCAAGCACAAAATTCTATCATTCCTCACATATTGATTGGTTATTCTAGATATGAACTATCACAATGATAGGATATTGGCCCAGGGTCAAGCCCAAACAAAGGATACCGGCCCATCGACCTCGGCCCAACAACGTCGGCCCAACAAGTGACCATCAGCCATCAGCTCCCAAGAAGCCCAAACAAAAGCATGGATAGGCTCGGACCACCTGAAGATAAACATGGGAAATCAGGGTGAGCCTCAAAGCCGAATCCCACTAGGAGAAGAAGTCGAATCCTACTAGGAGAAGACCTCGTGATGGGATCTAATTCCTCAAAAGCACTCGGTCTCCTCCCCTATAAATAGAGGCTAGAATCATACAATTCATTTCATTCATACTCTTGTAATCTCTTGCATACTAGTAATAAAGGCTCTTTTTCTCGCTCCGTGAACGTAGATCTATCCCCATAGATCGAACCACGTTAAATCTTTCGTGTCCTATTTACGTTCTCTTAGCTTACTAATTACCCACGAAAACCAACTCGATCAATTAACAACCCTTTTCTCATCACTTTTCTTTATCTACAATTATATATATTTTTTACTATTTAATATTTTAAATCATCGATTTAGAGTCTAGTACAAGTAGATCGAATAGAAAATGTCCATTATGCACGTTTCAGTTTCAAACTACCAAAAAAAATGTTACTACTATACATTGAATGACTTTTAAAAAGTTGCAAACAAGTATATACCTGCCGACCTTGCAGCTTATTTTCAATCACAATTCCCTCTAAATTTCAGACTATATAAATTGTTTAATTCTTATTTATCAGATTGTGATTCGAAAAAATAAAAGGGCTTTGCCAGCGGACTGAAAAGGACAAACATTATTGCACGGGCGGATATGGCAAAATATGGAAATTTAATACTTTGATCAACTCGAGTTTAGAATGTTTTTTCTAAAAATTGATTTCCATAAAAATGCATACAAATTGATTTCCGAAAAAATGGTGATAGTGAAATTCTTAAGCTATTGTAAAAAAGTATAAATAAATAAAATAAATAATCTCAAACTATTTTTGCAAGGTTTTTCAAAATATACTCGGTCTGAAGACAAATTGGGTGTTTGACTAATTAAACTTATCTTAAAGAGCTAATAAGTTCCAATGATTTAAAGAAAAATCTCTTGCAATAGTTTATAAGATTCAATTATTTTAAGAGCTTATAACTAATCAAATTGTTTCTGTAATGAGCTTACAAGCTAGAAAGAGAATTGTGAATTTAGAGAGAAAATGATATGTAAAGAAAAAGAATTCAAGAAAATAAATTTTAAAAAAAAGTATATGATAAAAATATTAAATCATAATAAGATTACTTTGGTAAATATATTGTTGCTTATAAGTTCATGAACAAATAAGTTAAGGTTGAGGAATTTATGTTTTGAGGAGATTATAAGCTTTTTGGGCTTATTTTCATATTTTATAAGTTACTAGTCGGTAACCCGTCGAAATTCGACGGGAATGAATTGACGTTATAATTGTTATAATGGAAAAGTTATTATTTTTTAATTTAGGACAAAACAGCTGCTCACACTTTAGTTTCTCATGAAGTCTAATTCAAAGAGTTTGA
>JAYJMF010000002.1:3305041-3326780 GCA_036873715.1 Salvia sclarea | reverse complement strand
TCATTTAGATCACATGAGGCAAGATAAATCTCAACATCAAGGGCCCAAGTCAAATAATTTCCACCATCAAGAGCGAGTTCAGCAAATTCACGTTTGTTGATGTCCGACATTTTTAATTCTACATTAATATTCAAGAGTTTAATAATAGAAACTTAATTAATCAAATTAAACATCAGACAAAACACTAATCGAAAACAGATGAAAAATAGTATAATTTCATATATTTTCTATTATCATTAATGTCGTTGGCGCAAACACAATACATAAAAACTGACCGAAAACTGAACAATTCTAAGTTTTGAGATCAAACAATCATCTGAAGGATTATGTTTCAGACCAAACAAATACAGACTTATGTTTCAGATCAATTTTAAACAATGAAAGATTCTCTCATATTCAAAACTTGCTCATTGCTTTTCTTCTTTAGAATTTCCAAAAACATGTTCTACGCTACACATGTAAAGGTAGATATTATATCACTCTCATTCGCTAAAATTTCAATGATCATGTTAAAGAGATTTTGGGTTTTCCAAAACAACTATCACACATAAAGAAGACGTAACGTGATTAATTAAGTCAGTGTAACCCTAATCTACCAAACCTTAATCTTACAATCCAAATTTGAACGATACAATTTACAAAATATGGTCAAAAACATCAAATTCGGAAAACATATAGAAAATAATTTGAAGAAAAAAAAATCAAACACTATTCCAAAACAATCTTAATTTTGTAAACGAAATACTCATAATTATCAATTTGATAAGAAAACCTTAATCTTGAGGTTTTACACAAAGTTCACCATTGGAGGCCGGAAATCAGCCAATTCAACCAAACAAAGAAAGAGAATTAATCCAAAAAAAAAAATCTCCTCCATACAACAGAAGAAAGTTTAAGAATAGTACCTTTGAGGAAAGACACGATTCTTTCCTAGGGCTCACTACTAGCAACATGGTAGAACAATCATGCTGATAACGTGTTGTAAAGTGATTCTTGATTCCACAGATTCAAAGTGTAAAAGAAAGGAAGGAAGAAGGAGAAGAACGCTGACACAGATGAGAAAAGCGGTTCTCATTAAAAACCCTAACAATTCTATTTGGGAGTTACATATATATATACAAGATAGATTCAAATCTTAATAAATAAAGTAACTTCCATTTAAAATTGAGGAAATCTATTTATTTCTTAAAATTGAGGAAATTTATTTTTTCTTTTTTCCTTTTTAGAAAAGGAACTCTATTATACTAGAACACAAATTGCGCCACTCTCGCAAGTCTATCGCCTCCGGCGCTCCGCCACCGCGCTGTCTATCGCCGGGGTCGCCATTTCTCCAGTTAAGAAGGTAGCTCATCTGTTCCTTATATGCTTTTCTTTCAGTTCAATTTGTCAACTGCACTAGAAATTTCTCTTTATTATATCGTATGATTCTGTTTGTTCAGTTCTCATCTTTCTTTCGCCCATTATTCCTTTCGTTTCAGTTCCTGGCTTTTAAATTTTCCTAATTATGTCTTCAACTCTGGTGTGAGTAGAGAGGATTTCGGTTTAAAGCTCGTCGCTGATTTTATGGTTCCGTAGTTTATATGTTTGCATAAATGCCAACTACAACTGGTCTCTATAAGGATCCTATTTCATTCGTCTTAAATTGATATATGAATCATTTAATGCTGTTGAATTCAAAATCCTTGCATTATGTTCAATTCATATTTGCTTTTGTTTCATACAGCTGTCAAAATAGAGGATAAGTTGCCTCCTTCGCGCTTGGATCTTCGTTAGCAGGTTGTCAAATGAAAGAGAAGCATGAACATGTAATTCTCATTTTGCTAGAATTCATTAGTATTTAAGATTTCTTTCTGTTTGCTTTATGTTTGCATTTATTGCTTTCTCTGCAGTAGTCTTCTCGTACACATTTTGCTTCAATTTCAGAACTTGGATAAGCAACATTTCTGATTTCTTTTGTTAGGAAATTTTTCTTTTCAGAGCTACCCCTTATAAACAAAATCTTGTAATAGGGCCTGTCCCTGGCCAGAAATATAGTGAAGTCACCCTATTCTTTCCACCGATGCTGCTACTAAGGAAGATTTTCACTTCTAATAATTTCCTATATGTTTAGGAGTAAATAGGGCAAGGGGTCAGATTGCTGGGCGAGGGGGGAGGCATAGTAAGCAAAATTTAAATTTATACAAAAAAGGGGTTATAAAACAATCATAACAGATCCATTGGATGGAAAATGATGCTCATACTCATATAATTAGTTGCTAGTAAAGAGCATTACCATCACATATTCCCTGATATTATGTTAAAAATGGTAATACTGAAAGTCAATTTTCAGAAGGATTCAGTTTCAATATTTTTCATCATGAAATTTGGATACTAAAGAAAGTTACTTTCATCCATTCAGAAATTTGGTATCTGTAACCTTTTGTTATCATCCTAAAGATTAAGTGGAAAGGGAGTTATAAGGTTGTTTCATTTTGATTGTTTTCTAAAACTTACGATGGTTCTGAAGTTTTTGGAGATTGTCAGCGGTGTTGTTACAGATTGACTTATGCTAGTGCTAATAAATTTTTTCAGGATGATGCAGATGGAGTAATGGAGCAAATCATGATAATGATCTGGAAGGAAACAAGAATTCACAAATGGTGTTAGACCTGAGAAAAAACTTTACAACCGGTAAAAACTCTAGAACCAGTCTTAGATAAAACTGTAGCAGAATCACTTCTGACCTTAATTTCCAAATAGTTAAGTTGCACCTCTCACCAGTAAAGAAGCAGCCAGTATGATTAAACATACTTTCAGATGATTGAAAAAGGCATTAGGTTTAGACTCCCAACTGACACAAAAAACCTCACTCAACAATGCAGAACTCTGAATCAGCTCAAAGTAATCCATGCCAACCTTGTGAAACTCCCTTTCTCAGCCAACACAGCCTCGTTTACTTCTCTCCTCTCATATGCTGCCACCTCCAATAACATTACCTTGTTCTCATATGCTTCTGTCATATTCCAAAACCTTCGTTCCCGTACTACCTTTCAGTACAATACCATAATTAGAGGATATGTGCAATCCAATCAACCAATCAAGGCCATCTTGTGCTACAAAGATATGATGAAAGATGGACTTATAAAAAATAACTATACTTTTACCCCTCTAGTTAAAGCTTGTTCCATGGTTTCACAGAAGTTTGGGCGTATAGGTCTGTCAGTACATGCTAATGTTTTTAAGCTAGGCTTCGGTTCTGACCTATTTGTTGCAAGCGCTTTGATTGAGTTCTATGCGTTAAATCTTGGCATGGGCACAGCAGAAGAGCTGTTTGACGAAATCCCGGTGCGAGATGTGGTGATGTGGACTGCTATGATTGATGGTTACGGTAAAATGGGAGACATAATGAAAGCAAGAGAATTGTTTGATAAGATGCCAGAGAGGAATGTAATCTCTTGGAGTGCGATAATTGCAGCGTATTCACGGAATAGTGATTTTCGAGAAGTGTTATGCTTGTATAAAAGAATGGAAGACTCGGGTTTGCGGCCTAATGAGTCGGTTCTCGTTAGTGCACTTACTGCATGTGCTCATCTTGGTGCGTTAGCGCAAGGCTTATGGTTACATTCGTATGCGAAGAAATGCAGATACATCTCCAATCCTATTCTAGATACTGCATTGGTCGACATGTACTCAAAATGCGGCTGTGTGAAACTAGCTCTAACAGTTTTTGAAGAGATCCCTGACAAGGATTGCCGAGCCTGGAATTCTATCATATCTGGAGCGGCACTAAATGGGGACGCGATGAAGTCGCTCGAGCTATTCAATGACATGGTTCTCAGTGGGATCCGACCAACCGACGCTACATTCGTCGCTGTGCTCACTGCTTGCACTCATGCTAAGATGGTCCGAGAGGGCCTTTCTCTATTTGAAAGTATGAGTAGTGTCTACGGGATTGACCCCAAAATCGAACATTATGCCTGTGTTGTAGACCTCTTGGCCAGATCAGGCGAGATAGAGAAAGCCGAGAAATTTGTTGAAGATAACATCCGTGGCATTGGCGAAGGGGATGTGAATGTATGGGGGGCTCTGCTGGGGGCGTGTAGGATTCATGGGAAGATCGATGCTGGGAATAGATTGTGGAGAAAGGTGGCTGATAAGGGAGTTGCTGATTACGGGATTCATGCGCTGGCTTATAATATGTACCGAGAAGCCGGTTGGGAATATGAGGCGAAGAGCATTAGGAGACAGATTGAGACGAAACAAATGAAGAAGAAACCAGGCTGCAGCGCTGTAGAAGTCGATGGAATCGTGGAAGAGTTTGTTGCTGGCGATGTGTTGCATCCTCAAGCAGGCGAAATTCGTAAGATTCTTGATCTTTTACTATGTGATGCGTCGTGTCCTATAACATTGTATGAGCATGATGAAAGCAGAGCAGTAGGTAAATAATAAACTGATGTTCTTATATGTTTGTCATAACATTTGAAATTTTTTCTAGAAAAGAAAATAAAATGTCAAGATTGAACTGCGTCAGTTACTTCCTTGGCCCTATTATTTTAGAAGGCCTAGTTGATTTGTACAGCTGCTTCCTTCTCTTGGTGTTGGTTTGATGTTCTACTTGAATGATTGTTCAGTTTTATTTTTCTGAAACGATTAGAGGCTTGCAATGCTCATACGTTGTAGTTTTTCTAGTGGGATTCGTGTCAACTTATTACTATTATCAAAATTAATTTATGTCATAAATCTTATTTATGAAAATTATTAACGAATAAAATAAGAACAGAAAGCGAGTTCATCCTCCTACAGAAGCGTGGACGTGTAATTAATCTACTAAGAAATGTGGACGTGGAATTAATGAAGGAGGAATTAATCTTTTAATGTCTGACAATCATGTGATGATGCATTGAAAATCACACTGAATCAAAAAAATCTAATAGAGTGGAGTATTTCTTAATTAAGTGTGGTTCCATGTATCATCAACTTCCATGACCACGCTGTGCACACTGCGGTAAATAAGTTGACTGCCCCTCAAACTTCATTTGATCATTTCTATGGTTCTCATCCTCATAAATGGAGAGCCACTTCTTAGATATAAACTTTGTGAGTTATTCAATATAGAGATAAGACTCAATATTCAACTTCTCTTATCTTCTTGTGTTCTTCGTTAGAGAAGTAGAAGAAAGGAAAAAGAGGACAAATAAATGTTTCTTTCTTAAAAAAGTCCTTTAAATAACTTTCACAAATAAAATGAGCTTCGGAAGGGCATTAATATTTTGAGCAAATGTGACGATGGTGACAAACTTTGTCAGAGCATATGCGAACAACACCATCGATTTTGAGACGTCACGATTATGAAAAAACCTTCTGTGTCGTTCACAAATTAGTTTGTTTTCATTGTAAAAAAAATATGAGTTTGTTTTAAACGTAACAAAATGAATTTGGTTTCAAACGTTTTGAAAAAGATTACGATTTACATGAAAATTAGCCCTATATTATAACCAGATAATATCATAATAAATCTACTTATCCTCTTCCCAGAAAAAGAAGAAAAAGAAAAACCTACTTATCCAAAACATCTACTAACTTATCCATACAATATCAGTAAATCTATCGCTAGGAAAAAAATTATTATTACGGATTATCGAATCATTCACCAAATCAAACGTTATTATATTGGCCCACCAACCTTCCACTTTACTGCCGGATCTGATTGAATCATCCACACCTCACTTCTCCAACTCTAAAGAATTCAACCAAAACAAGAAATTTGCAGCATCACCTCTAATGGCGGAGGCCAAGCTTTTTGAACTTAACAATGGCACTATGCGTGTGATCGTCTCCAACTACGGATGCACCATCACCTCAGTCTTTCTACCAGACAAAGATGGTAACTTTCTGCATTCACTTTCAATAAAAATCCGATCTTTTTTTGCTTTTCAATTGTTTGTGCATTGATGTTTTGGTTTTTGATTGTTGAAGGGAAATTGGCTGATGTCGTTCTTGGATTTGACTCAATTGAGCCGTATCAGGTCGCTGACTCTCTTTATACAAGTTTATTATTCAAATTTCATTTTGACTATTGCTGAATTTTTGCATGTCATCGTGGATTCGGAGATACCCATTATTCTTGTGTGTTTGAGAATCTGTGTGTGTGTTTTGTGATTGACTTTGACTTGCTTTTGCCCTGAAAGGTGCCTCTCCTTGAACTTTTCTTCTTTATTCTTTTATTTATTCTATTATGATTCTTAATAGGAGCAAATTTGTCATAATCAAATTCAAATAGGGCTCATTAATCACAATTAGGATTTGATTTGGGTGGATGCACGGTGCATCCGGATGCATCAACTTGTGCCTCTTCTTATGATTATTATCCTGTTATGTGCAGAAAGGTGCTGCTCCTTACTTCGGGTGCATTGTGGGTCGGGTGGCGAATAGGATCAGAGATGGGAAGTTTACACTCAATGGAGTTGAGCACTCATTGCCTATTAACAAGCCACCCAACAGTCTTCATGGTGCTTATTAACGACTTCATATTTGACTATGCTGCTTTTATGCAAAATAATGTGAAATTTGATTCTATATGGTATTGGTATTAGTTGGTCTTAGAGGTGAACACCGTTTGATACTGAGATTAATATGGTTACTCGCTTGATTACTTGAAAGAAATGGGACACAATTTGGTATGGACCTTGCATCCTCTCTGTGCATATATATTGATTGGTGAATAATTTAGCTAGAAGCAGTGAATGACCAGTTTTGTGTGCTATCGGTCAATTCTTATTTCTTAAGACTGTTCTCACGTTTATTTCTTTCCCAAAATCATGGGAATTCTTGTAGCCTGCAGGTTTGGGGTTGACAAGTACGATAAAGAAAAGTTTCAAATGTCTCCAAATTATGTGGCAATAAATGAAAAACGGATTTCAAAACACTCATTATTATTAGTATGATAGAAAAAAGTTCCAAGACTTGAAAACTAGAGGATGGAACTGGCCTCTCCTTTGGAACAACTAGAAATTTCAAATTTTGCTTAAATTTTATTTTTCCCCTATACCGCTTCTGATTATTTTCCTTGAAGGTGGGAACAAGGGATTTGACAAGGTCATCTGGGAAGTGGCTGAATACAAGCAGGGTGATACTCCATCAATCACCTTTAAGTATCGCAGCCATGACGGGGAGGAAGGTAACAAACGCATTAGAGTCGACTGCATTAAACCTCTTCCCATCAACACTTCACTCATCTTATCATCTGCTGCAATACAGGCTATCCCGGTGATGTTTCTTTCACCGCGACATACACGCTCACATCCAAGACCACATTGAGGCTCGACATGGAAGGCGTGCCAGAGAATAAGGCGACGCCAATCAGCTTAGCACAACACACCTATTGGAATCTAGCTGGTCACGAATCTGGAACAGTTCTAGATCATACGATCCAGATATGGGCGGATCACATCACTCCCGTGGACCAGAACACCGTCCCCACTGGGGAGATCATGCCCGTCAAAGGCACACCATTCGATTTCACTACTGAAAACAAGATTGGCAGCCATATCGATGAGGTCGGTATAGGCTATGACCATAACTATGTTCTCGACTGCGGGGAGGAGAAATCGGGCTTGAAGCACGCAGCTAAGTTGAAGGATCCGGCTAGCTCGAGGACTCTTGACCTTTGGACCAATGCTCCTGGCATGCAGTTTTACACTGCAAATTATGTGAACGGCGTCGTTGGTAAAGGTGGTGCCGTGTATGGAAAGCATTCGGCCGCATGTCTCGAGACGCAGGGATTCCCGAATGCCATCAACCAGCCAAACTTCCCTTCAGTTGTCGTCCAACCGGGAGAGAAGTACAACCATAGCATGTTGTATGAATTCTCAACCGAGTAGAGTAAGCCATGTACGTTTGATTGTATCTATATTATAATAACTATCTGTTTGTTTTGATCCTATCAGTATCAGAATTATGCTAAAATAAGTGCATCAGTACATATGGCCTCTACTTTTTATATGGGACTGAGTGAATGTGATCAAGTTTGACATCTTCAACTGCAGATTTTGCTTTGCCTCCTTATATTCTGGTTCATTTGTATCTAGACAATGTGATTGGTGGGATTCTTGCTAGAATATCTAAACAAGGAAGATGATCATCACTGAGTTACAGTCACCTGTCCATTAATTTGAAGACTAGTCAGATTGTCGGTTGCTGAAGCCCTTTTTAAACCGACAAAGGCTAACAAAGTCGAGACATGCAAAATCCGTTCTCTCTTAAGAGAGCTGTGCATGAGAGAACCTCACAAAGACGAGTTTTTATGCATAGCAAAACTAAACACCCGCACATAAAAACATATGAAACAACGATAAGACTAGATGTATCTTGAGTATGAATATAAGTACTAGTATTTAGTATTGTTATTCTTAAATTATAATCCTTCCGTCCCAACGAATTGTCCCATTTTCCTTTATGGGTCGTTCCATACGAATTGTTTCCTTCTTCTATTTGGCAAAAATTTACACGCAAAAACATATCAGTCCCATGTGCGCCACACCACCACACATTCATCAACTTTGCTTTCTTAATTTTCGTGCCAAAAAAAAGGGAAAATTTAGCATGGGACAGAAAAGTAGTAATGTATTATGAATTGAGTGTGTGAACCATGGTGACTTTTTAGCCCGAATAAAAAATAATACAAATAGAATATGAGTTTATCTCCATTTTTCACCTAGTTGTACAAGTCTAAATTTTCGGTCAACAATGCTCTTACAAATCTCCTCTGATTTTCTTTCCCAAATACCTTTTCAAATTCAATAACTAGTTCCCAATTATTTTGCTCGTTTAGAAGGTCTATTTGATAAATGATAATTAAGGGCTACAAGATCCCAATCTACGTCGAGTTTCAGTAGTCTTGTATAGCTACCACGATCCAACTTTCATTCTTGTCGAGGAGACCTAACTCAATGACAAAGTTGAGACATCCAAAGTCTTTTTTGAGCAAGTAGTCAAATTCCACTTGTGTGCAGATATTTTCCCATCTTTGTATGGGTAGTTATTCAGCCTCTGTGCAATACAATGGTCTCATTTGCGTGCGGCGTTTGAGAAAAAATAAGTGGTCATTCCTACAAATTTGATATACCTACATGATCCTTATTTTGACTTTTTGAGTAATAATTATATTAGTGATAAATTATTGTTCCATTTCTCAGAACTGATTACAATTATCCGTGGTACAAAGTGATGACTTTTACCTTTTATATAATTATATGTGCATTGTCACATAACAAAAAAGAAACATAACAGAGATGGGAGAACAATTTTCTACTGAATCACATGGAAGACATACTAATTTACATACCAATTTTAAAAATTCAATACTAAACATACCTTCCATCAACCATCCATCCTAAAAGGGAAAGATTGGAAGATCAGCCTAATGTTAATGTTTATACAAGTGCTAGACAACTCTGACCTCTTATGTTGCTGGTTGGGAATTACTGCTTTGCACAATACATTTGAAAAAGCCATGTCCTCAAAGTATGTCCAATCTGATCACAAAATTGAGAAGTTGATGTATTGACCAGAAACAGAAGAAATAGGACACTTAGTTCAGTAAATTGGTGTCAGTTCACTTCATCTTGTTGGGTAATAGAAAGACTGAGAAAACAGTTACCTTGATCTCATGCTGTGCGAACCAATTCTAGTGGCACACTTTCAACAGCCACCTAAATTTTTGAAAAAGAAAGAAATTAAGTGCGGAGAGACGAACATTCTAATTAAGAAAACAGAGCATGCAGTTTTGGCAATTACACTGAACAAATAGGTGCATACCCATGGTTTAGAAGATATCGGATCAGCTTTTGTCTGCTTCTTATATTCATCTGATGCGAAAGTTATCACAACGCTCAGCTTGAACTCTATTGAAAATGGACTGCAAATGGGATTTCGATTAGTAATTACTATTGACGTATATATTCATGTATTGATAGGTAAAAAGAAATTCAAATATGCTGACTCTGAACACCCTAAAAAGGCACAAACTGGACCCGTTTAACTGTTATTTATAACCTAAAGATTGATTGATATCTGCTGGCGGGTGGGGAGAGTACAGAAAAGGACAAACCTATTGTGTGGAAACCAGGATATCACCAGTTATTCTGGAGTTTACAAGCAAAAAACCTAGAGCTTCTAAAACTGGAACTAGTGAACACCAACATATATTCTAAGCCAAGCAAGGGAGTACAAAATTCAATCGCTCATCCAGAAGAATCACCAATGAAGAAAAAAAGAGATAAAAATATAATTATAATATAATCAAACAACCAGCGATAGATAAATATAAGCCAAGAGTCCTCAGATCATAAGCAAAATGGTTTTACATATAGTTTACTCTTTGATGAATTGCAGAACCAGATCGGCTCTCCTTCTGAGCCTTGACTGATGTTGTCAGCATAAGGATGTTCAATTATGGACCGGATTTCAGATATAAAGTATAATAATTATCTGCAAACTGCTGTGATTTCTCTTTAAAACATTCTGAAGCATTAATATCCCATGTACAAATAATCGTGATCTAAAATATTAAAATTGGTTAAACACTACATTGACCAAAGCGACTGTATATAGCCTAAGCACTAGCCAAAAGAATAAAAAGCAGAAGATTGTGCATTATGTTATTAGCACTCTTGCATTAGCAATAAGAAATCAAACACCAAAACCAAGGAAACTTCTGCAGTCAAATACTTACCCAGCAAAAATGGTTGGACATGTCAAAAGACGAGGAAGAATGATGTAAATGGGCAAAGTCATGCCACGACAAACATCCCCGTCTGCTATCTAACAAGGGAAAGAACCCTTAATAAGAGCACATCAACAGTTAACCACAATTGAGTAATCAAGGAAAAGGGGGAATGCCTGAGTTTCTTGTATCACAGATGACTCAGTTGCTATCTTTTCTCCGAACAAAATTGACTCCACTCTAAGCAAGTGAATGTCAATGGATCGAATAGGAACAGAAGAAGCTTCAACAGTTAGCTCCCCATCGATAGGATCTAATAAAGAACACTGAGTACATATTCTCCCAGTAATCCGGAAACCACCTATTTAGATTGGTGCATGTGATTAGGGGTTGTATATATGTGAACTTCTAACAAAACCGAGATGCATAATATAGCTCTGTGGCATCTTAAAGAAAAATATATACATAGATATATACATGTACACAGTCACACACATATATATGGATATGTGTGTTTGTGTGTGCGATTGTCAACTGCTTCTAGAATATGATGTTCCAATGTAGCTTTACCGAGTGGGTAAGATAAGAAAGAGAAAGTGGAAACCCTAGACTGAAAACAAATTGGAAGTGAGATAAAGATTGAACCTGATTTCAGTTCAGGAAGTAATGTATGTCTTTGTGTGTCCTGCGTAATATAGAAGATAACCATTTCTGGGGCAATCGGTTTCTGTGGAAGATTGTCTGAGACAAGGAATTGAAATATAAATCAACAACTTCATGATGGGCAACTGTAGGTTAGAAAGTAGAAACACATGGGCCCTGAGATTAAAGTGAACCTTTATCACTCTCAACAATGTATTCTATTGTGGCTGACAAAGGCTTGTGTAAGTATCCTCTCGCTATGTCAACAGTTGCCAGATACTACGATAGCATTTGTTAAATATAACTATATAAGCATGTAAATCATTACAGAAATTAACTAAACAAAATTAGGGCATGCAGTCAAAAGTAATCGCATAAACAAATTCAGTATTATTACCTGGATGCTGATATTGCCTCCATGATAGGTTTCATAAAACTTCCCAAGATTCTTTTCTTTCGGATCTTTCAAGATCACAGAAAACGGAATCTAGAAGATGAAAACAAAACTAAACATTTCATAAATGAACATCAAACTCTTATGTCAGAGGATCAACATAATCATATCAAGAGTATGTTGGGAGCACCATTATCTAAAAGTGCATGTTGTACAGAATTAACTATAAAAAAGTTATTTATTGTAAAAGGTCATAAAAGATACTAACAAAACGAGTATCAGTTTTACCATTGCGCATATGACAATTCATGTCTAAGACTCAGAGCCGATTGGATTCCTAATGAGCAATATGCTCATATGATATGATCAACATATCCATCATCAATACTAAAACACTATTTTTCAGGACTTCTCACCTCAAAGGTTTTAACAGAGGCACCTGGAGCATCTATTCAGGTAGCACGTATAATCTTAGAAGGGGTATCTGCAGCAACTAATGCTAGGTGTATGCAGCCTTGGACTAGGCCGAGCAAGCTAGATTTTGGTAGTTGAAAAAAGCCTACGGACCATAGTCCGGGAATTGCCAATTTGCCATCTCATTGAGCATATCACTGCTATAACATAGCATAACATATGCCACTCCCTTAAATTTAGCAGATGGAACCCTTACCTTTATGCAGCTCTAATGGTCATTAGATGAAAGAGTAAAGGATATTGTAGCAAGAATAAACATCAATAGCACTAATGCAGGCTTTTATTAAATGAGAGAAACCAGACAAGTTTGACTCCTCCTGCCCAGCTGATAAGCCAATGTCATAAAAAGTGATCTCCTACCCTAATGTAATGTTGCTAATCCCATATAAATACTAACTAATCCTATGGGCTCAAGGACACTCCAATACATGGTTGGCCTAATCCAGCAATTCAATAATAACTAAAACATGTGCTGGTACACCTCAACTTGCAGCTTGCTAAGAACATATTTCTCTCATTCATGTAGCTCGCCTAGTATTTACAAGTATTTACAACACTATAGACAGAAGAAGTGACTTGAGTTGAGAGCTTTCCGCCCATGATGTTTACAATAGTTTACAAGATAATTGAGAGCTTTAAACTGTTCAAAACTAGCTGGTAATTCTCTACCACATAAAATAAGATGTTAGGTGGCATAAGAAAGTTTTAAGGACCCAAAGAACTTTAAATGTTTGTAAACAAGATTTTATTTTTAAAAACTGTTTGAATTTGGTCATTTTATTGATACTATTTCCATTACGAACATCTTATTTCATCTTAATACTCCCAATGATGATCTTAATAAATTGTACACCTTATTACCTCTAAAACCATCTTATAAGATGTAGTGGTTACGGAAATAGCAGAAGTGTAGGACTTCTTGGTCGTCACTACAATTCTCTTCTCTTCATTAGTTATTCTTAGTGTTCTTCTCTAAATGAGTAATTAGGCCAGTTGATATATCATAAAGTAGAATTGCTGACATGATTTGCTTTCGCCACAGAAGATAAAAACCTTTTAAGCAAAAGGTGTAATTGGTAATAAAAGAAAAGGAGCTTCTACGATACACATAACAGTGACTAGCAATGTAAGACGATTACTAAAACAACTTCAATAACAGGTACTGAGTACTGACATATGTTTACTTTCGTAATTTGGGCAGCAAACATATTTATACCAGCTCACTTATTTTAGCACTCTGTTCTATTCTTGGTGGCAATTCCATGTGTGCTACAATCCTATATCCAATTAATAGATTGATAAAACTAGAGGGTTTACCATCCAGCCCCTATCTCTATCTCTCTTAATGTGAACCCTATCATACATCGGCACCAATGTTCAGCATACTCAATGAGGTTGTATTATGTAGCTTCTGAGACTTAGCAAACAACAATAATCATGCTATAAAATCTAGGAATACTGCAGGCTCTTCTCTATAGGACATCCAATGCCAATAAGAGAGGTAACGAATGTACCAGGTACAATGGAAAGCAGCATATTCACAGAAGACAATGATCTTAGCATTGCTGTAGAAAAAATACATCTGGCTTACTTGTACTAATTTTGAAAAATAACAGCAAAAGCTGATCCTTATACTGTGAAGGGAGACAGTGAAGACAAAATTTGCTGCGTTAGGGAAATTATAGTGCCAGAGCAGTAGCATGGTTTTTGTTCTCTTTTTTCCTTTTTCCTTGTTACCAAATGGTCTTTCTATAAAATGCTACATGCAAAATAGATCTACCTAAAGACATTTTCTTTCAACAGGAACCAAGAAGCATATATTTTCTCAATAAGTTTATGTTGGAGATTCTTAGACTACAAATAATGTTTGCTGATATATGGCAATCTACAAAATACTTTTTAAGAACTAAGATCTTCCACTGAAGCTGTGAGTCACTGAACTATTATCCATATTAAGCACCTGAGCAAGAAATAAAACATCCTTCTACGAGATTATAAATGTACTTGTAATATCATTTACTGGATAGATCTTATTGCAAATGCTACAATCTTTTCTTAGCATGTCATATTCTTAAAATATCATTGACCTCGCAATTGTTGAGCCCTCTAAATTCCAAAGACTGGGATGCATATGTGATAGAAGCAGAAACCCTCCTCCAAACGCCTCGGCCCCTTCACTCCTCTGCTCTCTATCAATATGTGCCTGACGTAAAGAAGTTTACTTCCACAGTTCCATGAGTGGTTAAGCATAATGACCATCACTATATGTTCAGATAAACATGGAAGTTCATCCATTTGCAATTGCCCTAAAACTTTTTATTTTACAATTTTCCTTGAATCTAAGCCCTTGCAACTCAAGAAAGCCATTTAGTATGTCAAATTTCAAATGTGCGTTTAAAGATAAGGCTGAGATTCGGGATCCAGTTTCCTTCAATTTTCCTCTCTTTCAGATTTCTCTTCTACCATTTCTCCCGAATTCCAAAGTTTATCATAGTCTGAGGCATATGCTCAATTAAGCTTATATAGAGCACAAAGTAAGTTATATTCTACCACAATTTTAAAAAAGTGATAAGAGAGTCATATCCAAGATTAGGCCCAGTACATGACACTGACAAAACCTCACTAGTCATCACATTAGCAGAGTAAAAATATCATAAAAGCAAGAAAACATTCCCTGTCCATTTAGAGATATGTTCGTCATTTCTGGATCCTTAGCAACTGATTTTTCTCTAGTTTAACTGGCTTTCAAGTTTCGTCAATGTTTGATATCCTCATTCCCTTTGGTTCCTCATACTTATTACTACTACTCAATATGGTGCACAGAGTGTCTAAATATCATATGCAAGAAATTCTACAAACTTTTACACTCCTGGAGCAGAGGACACAGCTAGAAGCTTCAATGGAACACCATGTATACATTCTGATAGAGCTTTCAAAATATGATGTAATGCAACCTTCATCATACCTCAGTCGTACCTGATCCTATCTTTCCAGATGATCGGATATCAACAACCTTCTTCCTGCTCAGGCATGATTACAATCAATAGTTATAGCATAGTAATCGGGGGGAAATAATTAAAAAAGATAAGAAAATAAAATTGAGATGTACCAGAGCAAGTGAATTGAATTTCTACCACAGCACCAATCAATGAGATGTTTATAGAAAAACTAAAAGAAATCCACAAAAATAAGAAGAGGAAGCTTACATAATTAGAATTGGCTTAATGACACCGTACAATGACTCAATAACTCCAGCTGATCCGCCACGGACCTAAAATTCACAGCAATCTATACGTAACTTCCTGGAATATCCAACTAAACGACTAGTTTATTAACAGAAAAAGCAAAGAGCTGAAATCGATAGCATTAAGTAAAGAGAAAATGAAAACCTGCAAATTGACAGCGCCATTGAGTGTGAGGCGAATGGATTGGTAGGAGATAGAAGAATTCAGCGTCGTGATTATCTTTCCTTCAAGGAGTTCCTTCATATTTCCACATTTATTCAGTTGGCTAACAATTTATTTAAAAAATCATACATGAATTGACAGAGTTCTTCCTCACACATATGCATATTTGAAAGAGAGAGAGAGAGAAAGGGAGGGAGAGACTGACACCGGGGCGATAGATGCGGTTGAATCGAGAGAGTTTGATCTCAACTGACATGATTCCTCCGACCCTCAGTCTGTCAACGGCAAGGCACGCTTACCTCAGAACAAACCTGCTTCTTAAACATTTTCTTTTATACCAAGTGACATTAACAAAATAAATAAATAAGAAACTTGCTTTTCTTTTGGCGTCTAATGTGTAAAACTCCATCACTAGACTTGGTTATTGTTACAACTTACAAAAGTAATTTAATTATTAAGACAATTTTGTAAATTAGGCTCAATTTCAAAATGAGAGGGGTCTATAAGATGAAATTTGGAAATCTTTCATGGCTTATCTCTTTCTATGAACTTCCTAAATTCACTCTTGTAAACCACTGGAATTCCCTTGTAGTAAAAGGCGATTTCCTCGCCCCAAGACCCCTATCCTCATTCCAAATTCTCTTCTCTAGCACGAAACGGGATGAAGGCGTGGATATGGAAACAGCCTGTTACGAGCATTTATCTAAATGTGCATGCAAGAATAATAGCTTCAAATCCTTGAATACCTATTTGAAATTTGGGCCTTACTAGGAAATGTGACTATGCAAAAATACTTTCAAGAGCTCGACAAGACTTAATAGAGCTAAACAAATAACTTATGAAATACATGTAAATTTGGGTTGTTATAGAAATATATAATTATTTTAAGTTTAGATCGAGAGATTCAATTATTTGGGATCCTAAATTGATACATCTTTCAAATTTTGGATCAATATGTTGATCACTGAGGGATGGTTTCTTGATACAAACAAAAGGCATTTTTCAAAAGAATATGATCTTCCGAAATGTTTGGAGTAACTTTGTATGTAGATATCTTGTTTTGTTCATCATAAGAAGTAGTTTTTGATATGGAAGAACTGGTAGTGACATGTTTAAAACTTTTCGACTCCATTCCTCCTGGAGATATTTGTGTAGACAAGAAGCTCGGAACAACAAGTTTTTTCAGGTCTTAAATGGTCTTGTCGATGGCTTGGAACAAGTTCTAGAGGGGCCATGCTCCATGTGTCTCCATAATAACATTTTATTTGGTATCAAATAATTTGCGACTTGGTGAAATGCAATTGTTCATTCACCAAACATTCTCTCCTTTTTTTTCCGGCCCTTACCACCAATGTCCAATCCCAATAGGTGTCGATTGTTTAAGTTGCTTAGGAACTAGATGCTCTTATTCTGCGTTTTTACACTTCCAACGGAAATTTTGACATTGGTCCAACTCCGGTTCCTTGCTCAAACTTGCAACGGAGAACTCCCAACGACCATATCCAAACATTTCAACCTTCGAGTCTTGACTGTCCATCCACATATGAACATTAAATGCGGCAGAGCTCCATCATATATACCAATCCGATATGGGATGTGAAAGAAATAGAGCATATTGAGATATTGGGAAAGAACCTTCGAGCTCCGAATCATTTTGCTTCTTTAGAAAAGCTCTCAATACTTGTAGTTGTGGATAATTCTGACATTTTTACTACTTTGGCGCTCTACAAGAGACTTCCTAATATAAGGAATTTTCGAGTTCATATCAAGTTGACGCCTTATGATGATGATGACGATGATGATGATGATAGTAACTTATTTAGCCACTTTCAGCGCATCTCAACACTTAGAAGTTTGGGGACACTTAAATGTACCGTGATGAATCCTGTGGTAAAGCATGTGTATTTTGCCCCTTCGGCTCCTAGTTCTTTTGTGTTTCCACGTGGATTGACGAAGTTACATTTGAGTAGCATGGGGTTTCGTTGGAATATATGGATGCCATTGGTTTCTTGCCACATCTTAGTGTGTTCAAATTGCGATCCTACGCCTTTCGAGGTCCAAAGCGGGAACCGAAAGAGGCAAGTTTTTTGCGTCTCACGTTTCTGCTAATTGAAGACAATGATGGTGCAATGAAACCAAAATTTGGGAGCTTCCGTGAGCTTAAGTACTACCTGAGCATGAAACATTGCTACAAACTAGAAGAGTTCTATTGGCGTGAAGCTCTTTAATGGAACTTTATCTGTAGCTGGTCGTGACCAAGAAACCACCGGTTTTGCTTGGTGGGCCGGAAATGCCTGACTTATTAATTTATCCGGTAAACTACTAGGAGCTCATGTAGCCTATGCCGGATTAATCGTATTCTGGGCGGGGGCAATGAACCTATTTGAAGTGGCTCATCAGTTACTAGATCTAATCCTCCACGAAAAGTAAGAAAGTCCGCATATTTTAACCAATTCAAGGTGAAAAATGGGGTTGCTCCCTCGGCAAAACTTGGATAAAGTTGAGCCAAAAGATCGCGATTCAAGATAAATTCATGAGGGAGCAGTATCTCTTTAGGATCTACTCCAGCGTTGAGAAATTGGTTAATCGGTAAAGATACATGTACTTGATGCCCTGCCCAAGAAAGGTTCATAAAGTTGGAAAGATTGACTTAGTGAATTGCAATCCTAGCCTTTAACTTTCACTTGTGCCAAGAAATTGCACCTCAAAAGTCCTGCTGGCCTTTATGTTATTGCATCCTCCTCTTTTGACGAACCAATTTACTATTGAACTCCAAAGGTAGTATTTCAAAATTACTTTTGGAATTTCGATTAATGTCTTATATATTTATATAGAATATATTTAATTACAGGGACAAAAGATTATAGGCTAGTATATGATGCTTAAATCAAACAATGAATATGTAACCCGTTAGTTCAGCAATTGTGTTTTGTTGCAAATCATATTATTGTAAATTCCATTCATTCAAGACTTAGACTTAATTAGCTTTATGAGTTATAGTAATTTGGTCTTTTCTATTTTTCTTGTTTATCCATGATTATAATTGAATTTAGAACTCATGAGATGTTAATTGAAACTTAAAAGTGATTATAACATCTTTTAAAACTCATTGTCGGCCAGGAATGTTTTTCGGTATCGTGATTTTTTTTCTCTAACATACTTAAATAATCTCTTTACATTTTAATTAGTCCATTCATAGTATTATCAATTCTATTTTTAAAAAGAAATTTATTATACGTGCAACACACACATTCTCTCAGCTAGTTATATAAGCAAAATTGTAAAAACTTATAAATATATATAAGACCCAATAAAAAAACGAACGTCACAAATTAAACATTGATAATAAATAGCATAAATAACAGAATATTACAAAAACAGAGAAAATACTACATCTGCATGTTAATAAAATTTTAGAGCTCCTTTAGAATTAATACACTCTACGTATCCAACCCCAACACTATAGATCATTTTGAAAATTAAAAAAGTTACGGAACAAATAATCTCAACCGTAGCCGCGCACATTACATAATCTAAATGTTACCTATTAATTAGTGTCAGTCCCATCATGCTAACAAAAAAAAAAAAACGCCTACGCCTAGACACACTTTTCATTGCATATACGTACCTTATATGATATAACAACTTACCATGTATAGGTTGATTTGTGCCATGACTTCAATCATTTCTCTTACTGTATTTGGATATTACTATATTTCATAAATGTGATACCAAACAGCCCTTTTAGTTACTATACCAGTTACCATTTCAAGTTACACTAATTTCATGTTTCATGCTATTAATACACAAATAATATGCATATACATAATATTCACTTAATAGACATTATGTGTGTGGCAAATCGGTTGAGTGCATTAATTTGTTCTATCCTTAATTCATCAATCTCGTTTCTAGTTGGCTATTATTATAACATACACATGTAATGGAATTAAAAAGCACAAAGATTTTGTGTGAAATAGCTAGAGTTTGTTTTGGCTCTTCCGCGCGCCTATATAAACCTGCGAGGATGGTGATCTCATTCATCATCACCTACCAAACTCTCCTCTCTCCCTCTTCTCTCTCTATCTATCTCCTTATCCGCAAAAAAAAAAAAGAAAAAGGATTTGAGCATAGTTAGTAAGGATTCAAGCTGGTGGGTTTTCACCCTTCCAGCTTTCCTCGGCTCGCAAACACTCCTCGATGAATATGCAATCATCGCAATTCTCTTCTCCTTCACCGCCGTCGCTCTCCTGAGCAGCGGCTTGGCCCACCGCTCCTTACGCCAAGCAGCTGATGGCCTTAAGCTTAGGGTCCACCCCCGTCGTCGTCGCCTCCGACCCTCAGACCGCAAAAGAGATCCTGACTTCGCCGACCGCCCCGACCCGTCAAGCAGTCCGCCCGCAGCCTCATGTTCAGCCGCGCCATCGGCTTCGCCCCCAACGGCACCTACGTAGAGGGAGAGGAGTTGAGGGAGCTTAAAGAGATGGTGGAAGAAGGTTTCGAGCTCCTTGGTGCTTTCAACTGGTCTGATTATCTCCCCTGGATCTCCTACATCTACCCGCATCGTTGCTCGTGAGTCAGGAAGCTGGTCTCCGCCATCATCCACGACCACCAAATCAGGAATAATGGCGGCGTTGACAATGCTGCTGCTGAATGAGGACGACATATATGATCGCTGTTCGAGTCAGTTATCTGACGTAAATATTGCATGCAGGAAATGATATTCAGAGGCACGGATACAACCGCGTTGTGGATCATGGCTGAGCTGGTGTTGCACCCTGAGGTACAAACCAAGCTGGAGCGCGTGGTGGGGACGCGCAGCGTGACCGATGCTGACATGGCGAGGCTGCCGTACCTGCAGGCGGTGGTGAAGGAGACGCTGACGGGATGGTCAACATGTGGGCTATCACCCACGACCCGCTCGAGTTCAAGCCGGAGAGGTTTGGTTGCCGTCGCCCAACCTCGTCTATGAATTAATGACCGCTGCAAACTAATGCCATCTTCTTCGTTTCATCATGCATGACAACATTTTTTTTTTTTAATATTCACCAATAATTCAACATCATGTTCGACTTGTGCTCGACTTGGTAGGGGTTTTTTTTTTTTTTTTCAGTTCTAATAATGTATATATGTTGTCATCCTATTGTTTTCCATACTGTATCCATCCGTGTAAGGGTGATACGAAGAAGAAGAAAAAAATGAGTTGTTTTTTGCTACATTTAATTTACTTCATTGTTTTGTTTTTAATTTGGAGCTAGATTATCTCCCATTGCTCATGATTTTATGAACCCTAGCTATCTTTAAGAAAAAGTTTGATGTGGACTCGAATCCGACAACTTCCTCTCAGGGATGGAGCTAGAAGTGTTACTTGGAGGGAGCTAAAATAAATCAATCAATCTTAAGGTTGCTAATTTTTTTTTTGAAAAAATAAAATTATAATGTAAAATTATACAAAAACAATTGTCAATGGTGCTTGGGCTCCCCTTGGCTCTGCCACTGCTTCCTCTAACAGATGAAACCTAGCGTTCTACAATTTTTTGGAAATATTCTATGGTACAAACCCCCAAATATAGAAATTGTATTTTTATTTATTTATTTAAAAGTAATAAAATTCTAACCATAGTTGAGTGTGGGTTTTACCTCTCTCTCTCTCTCTCTCGCCCCCCTCTCTCTCTCCTAATTCTCTCACCTCTCTCTCTCTCTTCTAATTCTCTCATTCTCTCACCCATAAAACACACACACACTAATTAAATATTATTTTTTACCTTGTAATTATTTTTCAAATATGTAATTAATTTCTCTTTATCTTTTAAGAAAATATACATTTTTACGGAGTATATAAATATATATTTCAAAAATAATAATGGCTAATTTTAATTATATCTTTCATTATTATTATTTAACCTCTGTGTTTGTCGCTTTATCGTCATTTCTCAATAATTAAGATGAACATATTTGAAAATTTTAAATTAATTTTTCTCATTTAGGAAATAACAATACTATATATATTTATTCGAAAAATACTTTATGGCATTTTTAGGTATAGCAAAAGTAAAATAAAAAAATTAAGTTAATTGGTCAAATAATTTTCAATGATCAAATACAAATTTATAGTAAAGT
>JAYJMF010000002.1:3291756-3304941 GCA_036873715.1 Salvia sclarea | reverse complement strand
ATTAATAATAACTAATAGTTTTAGTTTTTATTTAACTTTGTAAATTCAAGAATATGATTTTAATCTAACTAACGTGCCAGCTTCCATTTATCGATGCAAATTTATGAATATGATTTTTAATTTGACATTCAAGTTAGGAAATAACAATTATCGAATATAAATATAATTTAAAATTTAAAATCACTAATTTTGCCTTTACGTGGACGGCCATAATGTGGCTGTTTAGCATAAGTCATATATGTATGCGTGAGTGTGTGTAGGTTTGAAAATGGAGTGAGCAAGAGTGTTGGAAGTGGGGAAGGTTGTTGACCTAGAACCAATTGCGGTCGGTTCTATAGTGGTGACGTGGCGATTGACTTCGTCTTCATCATTAATTTCTAATAAATGAACAATAATATGTGGCCTTCACACCCCTTATTATTTGTTTTGCTTGCAACCATCAATCGTCACGCTTACCTTCTCATGACGTCACTATATTTGCCTATATACTTTCAATATAAAAGGAAACGAAAAACGAAATATCAAAGTCTGACAACGTTTTGAAGATGCCCCGTAGTGAAAATGGTATCAATTCTCATTTCAAATGATTCGTTAAACTTCCTAGTTTTAGTTTCAGTTAGTTACCAATAATTTAAAAGCAACCAATAGTCGTATTCACTATTAGCAAGTGTCTTATTTTCTAAAGGTAAATTGTAAACGCAATCATAACCAGTGGAATGAAATAGACTATTTCAATATACTTAATTTTGGTCAAATTCAAGAAATGGCCAAAATAATAACTAATTAAAATAGTCATGGTTAAATTAATTGCTCAATATGAAATAGATGATTAAGAGGAAAAAGATGACAAATTATGTCGTTTCTCCCCTTGGAATTCTAAAGCATTTGACCGTCTTACCAAAGTCCTTTCAAATTGACAATTTAAAAAAGCATCATGCACTTCCAGTAAAAAGTAGGTACTTACACATATTTACATAAATGTTTGACTGAAGCAACTCTTTTTTTAGAGAAAAAGAAGAAAGAGTAATGTAAAACAATACAAGATGAGTTTCTATTTTTCCATAAATTATATCTGGATGGGCTAAATACATACACTTTTATCATTTTCTGACTTTCCCCATATTACATTTATGGCCCAATTAAAGCTAACGTGACACAATAGTTTTGTTCCGTGGCATTACTAATATTTTTATACGTACTGGATGACGTGGTATTGTGAGATGAAGTATATAAGTTGTTGTTTGAGTCTTCTTTCCCTAATTCCTCTAAGAAAATTGCATTGTTTTGTACGTCGGAAAGTAATATGTCAATGTTGAAATGATAAAAATGCACATATTTGGCCACCATCTTTATAATTCATGAGAAAACTAAATTCACTTACAATCTATGATTCTACAACTAATTTGCCCACCCAAAATAAGATTCTTGACTTTTTTGGGCGTTGAGCTTTTTCTATGAAATCACAATGTAAAACTTATTGTTTCTCCATTTGCTCAAAGTCTATGTACAATTACAAAGATTATCATTATGTGTTAGGTCGAGTAATAGGGGATTAATTTTCGAGGACCCGAGGTCAAAAGGCTCGGTTAGAGTCCTTTTTGACACGGTCTTCAAAATTTTTGACTTAAATTTATATAAAAAAAATCTCACAATTCACTTTTCGATTATAATAAATTGCCCAACGGAAAAGTTTATTATAGGCCTGAAAGTGGCATTGATGGGCCTAGTCATGGGCCAAGCAAAAATTACAGCTTCAATCTTTACAGGATACTAAATTTGAAGACGTGAATCATAAAATGGAAAAATAATGCAAATAAGCAAAAGGAGCCACCAGTTTGATAATCGGAACTTACTCATATATGAACCAACAAAATCATATACAAACCCACTGCAACAAGCCAACAACTAGACAAAAAATTGAGCAATAAAAGTGTTTTCTGCCAAAGCTATACTATTTGACATTTTATATACTATAACAACTATAGGATTGTACCGATCCTGGATCCTTCATTAAGAGAGGAAAGTCGGCTAGCGTGGAGATACACCTAAGCAGATTACCAGGATGAGTTATCGTCTTTGTCGTTGCTGACAAGCTCGGATTCACTGGGCGGAACAATCCTTTTCCGCAACAGTGTTTCGATGACAGGGTACTTTCTTTTCCTGCCACCTCTTGGCCTTGACCGGAATTGCTCATCAGATTCTTCGAAATTTCCCTGAACATGACAGGTTATAATTCAGATATTGTTTCTTATGCTGCTTGCCGAAATGTTAACAGTGGCTTATGATGAAGGTGATTGATTGGCTCAAGAAGATAGAGATCTTACAGGCGTATAGATGTGGCACCCGGTTTGTTCGTGCCTGTTTCTCACATGCTTGAACGCAAACCTCTCGTGACAACCAGGCATGCCACATACGAATGGTTTTAATTCTAGGTGCACAGCCTTTATGTGTTGATTGAGATTTGATGACTGTGCAAGAGAGAGGAGTCTACTGAGAAACCCTTCAACAATGCTTAATATTGAAAACATTGTTGAGTACATATGGGCTCGACCAAGAAGGGCAACATTATGAGTTGGGTTTCGGATGGGAAGGTGCTTACAGTTGAAAATGTCAGTGAGCATCCCTTGAAAGTACATTTGATCCTCTCTAAGGGAGGCCCTTCTTCATGCATACGTAAATGACGCTTGATGTTTTTCCTTAGCTGCTTTGTGCTACATTGATCACACATAATGTGTTGATGGCAAGACTGAATATGCTCCTTGAGGCACCGCTCATTGGAAAAGTATTTCATACAACCTGGTTCAGCGCAGAATGCCTCCACTGAATCCAACTTAACTGCATTAAGCCCAAAGTTAACCAATGAATAAGATATGATTTCATCAAAATATAACTTGTTTGCATAGGATTCAAAATATATTAGTAATGTACCATGAGAATCCTCATGCTTTTTCAATTTGGAGGGGTATTTAAAGACCTTCCCACACCCGTGCTCCGAGCAGACATGTTGCTTAACTTCAGCGGAAGCAGATTCATCATGGAACTCCTTGACATGCCTTGTCATATTAGTCTGATACGTAAATGTCCGCTTACAACCCTCGAAAGTACATTCAAATAATCTCCCTTGATGCTGAAGCATGTGCCTGGTCAAGTGATCTTTCCTTCTATAACTGGAGTGGCAGTCGTCCACCGAACATACAAAAGGCCTCTGTAAAGAAACACACTTATTATCAGGAGATTATTGAGCAGAACTCTACAGAGCTACTAATGATCTACTCCAACGCATAAACTATAGAATCCCCAAACCTCTCAAAGAATAGCAAGCGTGACCGAGGCATACTCGATGGAGCTTCTCAGGCAGTCTCCCACCTGGTACTGATCCATTCAAAGTAACATTTGCTGCCTCTCGCATTTTGGAGTTCTTTTATTTGGGATCCAATGCTTCACGCCCAGCAATATATCATGGCAATGTTGTTCTGCCATACTTCAATCTGCAAAAGGTTATTCTTTTAATTAATCCACATAACTCAAAACAAGTGACTATTCCTAAATCATAACATAATAGAATCACGTACTAGATATCGGACTTTCGAGTCATAGATTGACTTGCAATACTGTTTATCAAAACATAATTCAAGCGACAATGTGAGCGAATTGCTAGATGTATTTAATATGAAAAACACAATTCACATGCTGAAAGCCATACATAAAGTAAACGATCAATCAACCCGTTACTGCGAGCAAACATTCATTCTCAATTCTCAACCAATTCAAAAAAATAATACAGAAAACTGAATCGTAAAAAATTGACCTCGAGAGAATGGCTCTGCATGTGCTGCTTCAGATGCGCAGGCTTCCGAAAGCTTGCACCACATTCTTCGCAAACATTCAGTTTATCGCCTTGCTTCTTTTCTTCTTCGTTCATCTCCTTCTCCTTGTCCTTAATTTTTTCCTGCAATTCACAAAATCCATCATTCATCATTCATTAACACAATTTGATAACAAACTGCACAATAAAGCCAGAAAGTTTCAGAACACAATCCACAGAAAGAAAACTCCATCCCCCACCACCCTAAATCATCAGGACTTAAAAGTACCAAAATTCAACCAAAACATACATAATCAAGAACATACCTCATGATGAGTACGGATGTGAACGGCGATTAGGGCTTTCTTCGATCGGCAAATTCCGCAGAATTCGCAGTAATATTTCCTTATATCTCGGAAAATTGTATCTCGTGGTTTCTCTACTTCGACAGCCGCCATTGATATATATACCGGAAATACAGAATAGTAAGATCAAGAGGAGGTCGAAAATGGAGGGAGCGAGCTGGAGGCAGCGGAGCTAAAAGACTAGTAAGCGGTTAGGGCTGAATATATACTCAAAGGGAGGGCAATTTGATACTATTATTTCTTCAGCTATTCGAACCCCTCAAATACTGTATTACTACGTTCCACCCCTCTTAAATTAGGAATTTGTAAATTAGACCCTTAAATATGGCAAACACAGTCACAGAGCACCCTGGCGGGAACTGAACCAAAAATCACTATAAACCCTACTCTCTCTCTCTCCCCAGCTCCACACCTCTAATCACGATGCCTTCTTTCCCTCAGCCAGGCACGGTCACAATTTGCGAAATCAACAGAGAGCTCGGTAACAATTTATCGTCTAAACCCCGTTTCCCTCATTTTTGCGTACTTCGTTCATATCAGAGATTTTGGTTCCGCATTGGTTCTTAATTTTCAGTAATTTCCACGCAGTTACGGCAGACAACCTCGGCGATGATCAAGCGAAGGATACTTATGCTAAAATCCTCGTACTCCACTCTCTTCGTTCTTACTTTTTTGTTATATTGTTGTGTTTTTATATGGCTATATTTATTTTCTAAATTATTTGATATGAACGACCCATTGATTGGTATAATTGCAGGGGACTGTATTTAGTCCGATCCCTTCCGAACCAGGCAGCTTGGTAGGGCTGGGGACTGAGCTGGAATCAGTTGAACGGAGAAAGGGTGGTTTAAGCATTTTATCTGCGGCCCTAGAAGCTCTGTTGAGTGGCTCCCTCAGGCCTCTTTCGCAGCCTGTTGATGTAATTAGCATCCTTGACTTGCATTTTGTTGTGCATACATCTCTGCTTGCTTTCCTGGGCTAATGTTTTTAGCATTTGTTTTGAGATTGCATCCTGTTTCTATTTATAGTTATTGAGAGGAGGGCAATTATTAGATGCAAGAACTGTTTATATTTCTGCTTTCCATATTTATTTTCAGGTAAAGCTCTTAGATGGTATTGATCTTCACAGTGTAAGTTGGCACGACCATAAACAGATTTTAGCATTTGTCTCTGCACCACATCAGGTGACAATCTGTGACTACAATGATTCGGGTAAATGCCATGAAATTATTTGATACTGAATTTTGGTTACACTCTTTGAACCTATTATCCTATCATAAATGGGTTTGTTCTCTTTGCTTTTGTCGCCAATCAGATGGAAAGGCTCCTTGTGTCTTGTCCCATGAGTCCCAAAAAGATGTAAAGGTTCTTGAGTGGAGACCAAATGGAGGGAAAACCCTTTCTGTTGCATGCAAGTTAGTCCCACAAAAATAATCTGTTTAATATGTGTTTGTTTATTTCTTTGAACTTTGTTGTTTCTTGTTAAAATCTGCTAACTCGATGATGTTATTGTGGTTTATGATAGGGGTGGCATATGCTTCTGGGCTGCCTCTTCTCCTGGTAATGTTCCATCTGTTAGATCTGGAGTGATCTCGAACCCACTTTCAAGGGGCTCTGTGACTCGGTGGACTCTGGTCGATTTCCTGCAGAGTTCTGATTCTGAAAAGATTACCGCGCTTTCATGGAGTCCTGATGGAAGATATCCACATGAACTATATACAAATATTTTTTGCGCTTAAAAGACCTGTTATATTCTTATTTTCAGAGTTCTTCCTAGACTCAGTCTATTTTTGGCTGAAATTTCAGCAACATTACTTTCGATTCCAGAATATTCCTTGACTTAGTTTAACATATTTAGCGTCAGCTTCATATGAGAGTTCGTCTTTCACCATTTGGGATGTTTCACAAGGTACATGTCTCCTTATCTTTCTCTATCACAAAACAATCTGCAATATGCAAAACTTTTGAAAGCGTCGTATACTCCTAGTTATAGAATCTTGCATGCTATGTTGTATTACTCTTTTTATCTCTGACCTCTCACTTTTAATGACAGGACTTGGCACTCCCATTCGAAGGGGTTTGGGAGGCATATCGCTATTAAAGTGGTCTCCCTCGGGAGATTATTTCTTTTGTGCAAAATTGTACTGTAAATTACCATACGCCATCTAATTGATTTGCATCTTATATACTATTGAAGAAACACAATATGCTATCAGTAAGGAACTATTCAGAGTGAAATTTTTTGATGCAGTGATGGAACATTTTATCTCTGGGAGACAAACACATGGACATCGGAACCATGGTCCTCAAAGAATGGGTTTGTCACGGTTCGTAGATAACCTGTTATCTACATTAGTTATGATTTATCAGTTTAAAATGTGCAGCCTTTTGCACCTCCCCTCACCCCCCAGCCTTTCATTTTAACATGGTTTTTTGAATGTCTTGTACTCAGTTGAATGATGTTTAATGTCTGGGTCAATTGAAAAAGTTATTTCCACTCTCTGGATTTAAAAAGTTTAAATAAACATAGTGTGTTAGATTAGTTATCAGCTGGCAAGCAAGAATCAAAGTGACTGTTGCCTTGGAGTGTTTCTCTGCATCTATGCTTTTATGTGATTAATATAGTGGAGCGGTGCACCTACAAATGTCTTTGTTTTGTTTCTAGTCTAAACCTCATATTCTTATTGCCGGACAAATTCAGCTAGTTAATCATTGTCTGATTCTTCATCTAATTGTTGATGATAGGGGGCAACATGGGATCCAGATGGCTGTATGGTACTTCTTTCTTTTTCGGAATCTTCATCATTAGGTTCCATTCACTTTACATCCAAACCTCCGTCGCTAGGTATGTAACAATATCCTGCTTCTTTTTAATGTCTGTCCTATGATCCTGTCATAAATCTTCTAACTTCCCAAGATATATTTTGGGGTGACATTTTTATTGTATTTGATTGAGTATATCTTTGAATTTTTTGAAATGTTATTTGTTTGAGTATATAACTATGTATTGCTACTTTTCTGAGACTATGAATTTTAACTCTTTGTTTTGATCTTTAGATGCACATCTTATACCAGTCGAATTGCCAGAAATAAAATTGTTGACTGGCAGGTAGAGAAATCTTTAACTTAGCTGTAAGATGTACTTTCCATATTCTCTGGCTATGAGGCAGTCTCGATCAGCTTTCGAACTAAATCAATTTTGTTCCAATACTGGGATAGTGCTTCATTCCCTTTAAATATGCCATATTTTTTTGACCGATTGCTTACTTACTTTTTATCATTATACTGCAGCCCGGTCATTGAGAAGATAGCATGGGATGCTTCAGGAGAGAGATTGGCGGTGGCATATAAAGATGGTGATGACCAATACAAAGGTCTTGTAGCTGTATTTGATGTTAAAAGAACTCCCTTAATTTCAACATCATTGGTGTAAGTGGAAATATATGGATTTGATGAGTCTTATATCTCTTGTTTAGTTCCCTTTCAGTATATATTTACATACATTTTTCAAACATTCTGGATGCTTATGTTTTGTGCCTAAACATATTCTTTTTATGTGGCCAATCCAGTGGATTCATCCGAGGTCCTGGGAACAACCCCATGCCAATATCATTTTCGTTCCACGACAAATTCAAACAAGGACCATTGCTCTCTGTGGTTTGTCATTTGTTTCCACCTTCATCTTTTCTGCATCTAGCATATTATGGTATTGAGCTAATATAGACTGCATCTTAAGGTTTACGTGAATGTGGTATATTAAAATGTACGGTTGTACAAGCTGTTGAGGAGAACAAAACTGCTTGATATGTTCTAGAAGTTGTATATTAGAGCTGATATGAGTTTGAATCTGAACAACATACTGTTGCTTTTATTCCGATGGGGGTATAGCTACATTATCTTAATTCAATGACATGAGACCATCTCAATTAACTATGTTTATCGCGCAGTGCTGGAGCAGTGGATTTTGCTGCACCTACCCTCTTATATTCCGTTCAAATGTTCTACCATAGTTGAGGTATGAGTTTTTCTGCCTTCTAATTACTGATTTCCAGATATAGAATTTCTGTTCCTCTAGAAAGATGGGAGGTGTACGAACATTTTGCAATTGCAAGCAGAAATCTCATTAATCGATCTCTTAAACTTTTGTCAAAACTGTAGAGATGAACCAGAGAAATCAAAATGTAAATTACCTGAGCTGAGCGCCTGTTCCCAAGTAAAAATATGGTTAGTATAGCTATTCAAAATCGATGATTTTGTTTGTCTGGTTTTCCCTGTACAAGTTCTGAAGGTTGGTTTCTAATTTCAGGTCATGCAGAGATTTTTTGTCTTTTGAAGTCTAGTTGATAATCTGCATCTGGTGAGCGTACGAGTTCTTTGCCAAGGAACTGAAATGTAACAATTGATGAACTTGATAGAAGCGTATTCAGAGAGTTCATATATTTTCTGATACATTATTATTGAACAAAATACCCTTTCAAGGGTACTAAGTTTTGTTGTAAACTGATATCATCAATTACACTCTGAATTTTGTATAATACTTTGTGATTTGTCGGTGTAATTGGGTAAAAAATTGCTTCTTGTTTCCTTGGGCCGCCATTATCTTTATCTTTCATCATTCACCATGTTATTCAGTTTACTTGCATCTTAAATGTATTAGTACATTGGAAACAAAAGTGATTTACTTTTCTATTTTTTTTCTTCATATATTCATAGACTTACTTTATTATTGATGATCTCACATAATAAAATGATACAATATACTGAGTGCTACAAGCTACACTGATGCATGGCACCATTAGACCCTGCAACTTGAATGATACTTGATTTGTGCAGCAAGTCGATTGAAATTAAAGAATATGGAGGTATATTAACTCTCATTTTGTTGCTCGCATTTTTAAGTGCGCTTACAACAGGGGCAATCTGCACAAAATAAGACAACATTTGTTACTGTTATTATCGTTAAAGTTAGTTATCTGTGTTGTACGTCATAAAAGATAGTGTCAAAAATGCAAAAGAATAAAAATGAAATTATTTTACCTTTCTGGGCTGATTGAAAGAATTTTCATCCTTGAGATTGCTGGATGTCAGCGTAGTCAATGTAGACCCTGCTGCCTCTATAGATTTCTTGTCCAGACCCTCAACAGAAAGCTTCAAATTCACTCTGTCGCCTCCAACGTTGACAACCTGAAGAATAAATATACGAGATATGCGACCTTTAAATTTCTGCATTATTTACTTATAAAAAGAATACGAGATGAAATATCATCCCTCAATCCCGAGTGTGGGAAACCGCTCTCACCTTTACTCTAATGTGGTTCCTTCTGCTGTCTGCATCAGTCCATGAAATGGCAGAGGCAGCGATGGAAGAAGAAGGCGATTGCAGCGTGGAATCAAGAAATGTGGCACCGTTAGAGCCCTTGAAGAAATGCTGCATCCAATAGGTAGGCGTGCCATACACCTTTGAAGAGTCAAAAACTATTGCGTCCGGATTGAACCTCTGATTGTTGACGTTCACAAACAAAGGAGCACTACTCGCCATCTCAACAGCGTCACTGCAAGAACACGCCTCTGCATCAGTCAAAACCAGCAGAAGCAGACAAAGAAGAGGTGACTGATTTACCTATTTTTCTCTAGGCCTATTAAGAAACCGGCCTCAGCTAGTGCTGTCAGCAGGTTTCCTCTCCCAGCTTCTCCTCCTGTAACAGCGTACTCGCTCACAAAAGCCTGAAAATATGATCAAGAACACGGATGAGGGACCTCTGCTGACGAGGAATCTGAAGCAAAGAGACGCCTCACACACACCTTTGGTCCACTTCTTGAGGTGTGATCAAAGTTGCGAGCCATTGAAAACATGGAGTTTGCATTTGTGTACACCTTCCACCATGTCAAAAAATAAAATCAAGATTATTGTATAAAGATTCTAATTGATGAGATGATTGAAGTATTCCTTACATGATAATCAAAGAAATCTGCTGGATGATCCAACACTTTAGCTGAAGCATCACAGTTTGAGATGATCTTTATATCTGGATAGGCCCCTTTTATGGCATTGTAGAACTTCATATAATTCCCTAACACGTTTTAACAACGTAATAAGAGTCTAAACGTAGTGATGCACGAAGGCGAGTTGTATTTCAAGAAGGCATACCGCGATAGTTCTTGTTCCAGCAGTCCTGATTCCCAGCAGCAATATACTGCAGATCAAAGGGCTCAAGACGGCCCATGGCTTCCCGGGCAGAGCCCAACGTGGAAGACACATCTCCCCTAGCAAACTCAATCGCGTCAAGAGTGTCCTGCACCAACAAGCATGAGACTAAATGATCGACATAGAAAGTCTCAAACCACGTTTGTTTGGCAAAGACTTACTTGCACAAAGGGCAGAATGAGTGAAGAGTCAACTTGATCATTTTTGCTGATTCCTATGTTGACTACCCAAATAGGAGACGCGCCTAAATCCTCTGCAAGCTGCAGAGTTATAACATACATCAGAAGCCTTTCAAATGTGTTTGTGTGTGGCGTCTGAGAGAGAGAGCGAGGAAGTACTTGGAGGTACTCAAAAAAACCAAGTCCATCATCAGTCCAGTACTGCCAAACATCATTGAAACGACCCGGCCTCTCTTCCCACGCACCTATAGTTTCTCTCCATCTAAATGCATTCATCAGTCTGTCTCCTTCGACAAACGAGCCACCTTTCAAGGAAACACACTGAAATTACATCCTCTTGTAGTTGAATAATGTGAGACCATACAACAAGTACCTGGAAATCTGATGAATCCCGGCTTCAAAGCAGCAAGCATGTCGAAGAGATCCTTTCGAAACCCATGCCCCTACCAATGGGAAAGGTTAAAGTATTCCTAATATTACAAAGCAACATCAAATTAGAGAAAGAAATGTAGAAACCACACACACTTTGTGAGCTTCCAGAGGCAGTGCTGAGACTTGATCAACCCATATTGTAGACCTTTTTGATGTTGTCAACTGCAATCTTGAATTAGTATCCGATCCATAGGCTTCCATCACGATCTCCATCTTCTTCCAATCTGCCACGTCAGCATCCCTGCACGAGCACCTCCGAGCTCAAGGTACTAATGATGATGTAAGAATCAAGAATTAGCAAAAAACAAGTTTTTTCTGTCTCACTTTACATCAGATGCGGCTAGTTTCTGCTGCTTTGAACCAATGAATGACACACGCATTTCAACCGATTGCAGCGAACGGATATAAAACGTGACTCTATATCTCTTTCCTTTTTCAATATTCTGCAAGAATAAGACAAATATATGTCACAAATTTTGATCAGAAAAATTGGTCTGATGCAAAGATTCAAGACGAATAAAATATTTTTCTTGCCATTCCCCAATATCCCGGATTGTAGACTCCGACTCCTCCTTGAGGACAGATGTTGTCTCCATCAATTTCGCAGAGCACCTCCATTTGAAGAGCAACCTTATTTCTGTCGAAGCAGGATGATCTGTCCGTAGTTACTAGAATCGACGTTTCGTTGCCAATGATGGTCCATGGACTAATGTTTGATGGAGTATTAGGCCCTCCAGCTTCAAATCCTGCAAATGCACATTAATTTCTGTCACCATCTTCTTATCTCTCTCGCTCTCTCAACTCTCTCAACTGACCTCGGTTGCTAACAAGCTCTGCCCACAGCCCTCCGGCCCCGGAATGATTGATCTCCTACACAACATCTTCAACAATTACATGCTTGACTACGCTTCCCATTCATGTACAACAACTCATTCTTTTACCAATGATTTAATGTACTAATCTACTTTTGCATAAACATGAACGTTTGATTTTTTTTTTCTTCAATCTAGGTAAGTTTGCATAGATAGCAAAATGAAAGCCTTTGACCTCAAATGATAGTCCAAACATCCTTAGAGGAATCTTTCTTGCCGGATTTTGAGAAGCGTTTAGAGACAAGGAGGCTATTTGAGTCGCATCCATTACAGCTACATTAGGCAGAAGGTAATGAGTGGTGATGATCATGAGAGAGAAAACCAGCACTAGACAAGCTGCATATTTTGGCTCCATATCGATGGAAACCTGCACGAGGCTCACGTCAAGTAACAAGAAAACAATTACTTTTTCTGGTAAAATTTCTGTTATAACATCAAACTGCAGAAGCAGTTAAGACAGAACAGAATAACATCCGAGGACACACACCATTGTCATAAACCAGAAAGTCTAAGACAACATATCATATCCACACTGAGATGAAACTCAATCATGGTTACAGTAATTATTGGTTTCAATCAAATAACTATAATTTTCATAACCGCAGATTCGTGTAAGAGATCATACATGTTCAAAACAGAATGGAGACATAGCGTTGACTTCAGTATTATTTTCAAGAATCAAGAATCTGAGCAGAAACATCCCAAGAAAGAACAAAATATAATTTTTTTGCTTCATAAAGATGTTGCCACTTCGAATTACCTGATGATCAGCACCCAGAAAGAAAATAAAAAAAATCTTGATTTGTGGGTTTTGTTCTTGGAGAGGAAAAACTGTGTCAAAGTGGGAATATCATTGCAGTTATAACTGTTTCCTCAGATATTTCTGTGGTTTTCTGGTGCCTGTGAGTGTGGTTTTAGGTGTTTTTTGATTGTTAAGAATGTAATTAGTGGCAGCTTGATCTTAGTTATCCTTTGCTTGAAGCAGCAGAAGTTTGGAAACAATTACTTGAAAGTTTCTTGCTTGGCCCCACTTATCTTTTTTTGCTCCAATAGTAATGACTGTTTCTTGGCCCCACACAATATATCCGCATTTATGTGCAATTTTTAAATACATTTATCATTTTTATGTGCAATTTTTAAATACATTTATCATTTTTTTTAGAATTATATTTATCATCTGATCATCTCATCTATACATATATAAAAGCTAAACCCTTTCTAAATATGTTTTCCCTCCAAAACCATCAATCTAATTATAGTAAATTATGTGTATTAATTTCTTTTCATATTTTTTCTTCTTTTTTATTTATTCTCAATTTTTCATAAT
>JAYJMF010000002.1:3259650-3287556 GCA_036873715.1 Salvia sclarea | reverse complement strand
TGTGATTTGCTATTGTTTCGTAGTTGTTATTTTAAGGAGTGTTGTATTTTAACCCATCCCTATATATATATATATATATATATATATAAAACACTAAATACAACGTATACTAGTTATCGCATTATTGACTTAATTAAGTCCATTATAAATAAATTAAGATAATAAAAGGGTTTGTTCGATATGCTTTTGTAGAAGGCATGATGAAGATCTAATAATGAAAATTTAGTTCAGAACTTACTTAAAATGCATGCCTATATAGCCAAGAACAGAAATGAGACCAAAGTCCATTAGAAAATTAAACTATAAACAAAGATCTCGTACCCTATATTCAATTTTCAATATTCTTGAATTGAAAAATTCAAATCAGTTTAGTTGACATGAATAATTTCGTTTGTAATTAAGTTAATTATTCCCGTACCTTGTTGAAAAATCACATACGTAATGGCAATCAAACAACATTGCGTTGAAATTGTGTATTTGGCCGAATACACTCTCTTACGTTGGTTTGCACGCATTAGGAACTCGTTTAAGGAAAAAATATACAGTATAATGAAATGAAAAGAAAAGGAATAATATACAATTAAAACATCCAAATTTAGGCTTATTTATCTAAAAAGCTTTCTAAAATTTGTAATCTTAAGAAAATTGTCCTTTTCTTCGTTCACTTAATTCATTGTCACATTTACATTTACAGCTCTAATTTGTTCAAAAAATACACACACTGACACACACATATTTATATATAGATACATATACATACATACATGCATATTTTTAGATGGTCGATATTGCGGCACTGAGAATTGACGACGTGTATTCTATCGAAAAGAATAAAAAATTATAATTCAAAAATTGCCGGTTATAAATTATAAGGAATGATGTGTCAGCTCACCATCCGTGAGCATTAATCACGTTTAATTTAAATTAATATTTTAAACTCTTGTTCATTTTTTAAGTTTATTTATATTCTAATACCTCAAATAATATTATAAATATCATTAATTCAATAAATTACATAAAAGTTAAATTTTTAATTTATTATTTCCCTTCTTATTTGAACTAACTAATAATATGAAAAAATCCAACATTTATTTTTATGCTATGTGCCGAATTAATGGTTTTAATAAAAAATTTTAAGGTATTAGGATCAAAATAATTATTTAAACAAAAAAGGAATAATGTTAATTTGATATAAACATAATTGATGCTCATAAAAAATACTTAAAAATGATGACTAGTACGTCATTCCTCTATTAATATATACTCTTTCAATCTCATTCTTTTTGTCATCTTTCTTTTTGGAATCGGAATTAAATAAGCGAAATGAGATAAGGAAAATGAGATGACTCAATAGAAAAATGAAGATAAGAATGGAGCACAGAGAATATAATACTTCCTTCGATCTTTTTGTATTGGCCCATAAAAAAAGTATATAGTTTTAAAAAATAGAAAATTAAAGGAGAGTATGAGACCATGTATTTATATGATTAAAATAGTATTTTTATTTATGGAATGAGTCAATACAAAATGACCAGTCTAATACAGAAATATGGGCAATATGAAAAAGACCGGGGAGAGTATATGTCAACTACGCTGGCCACAGGTGCTCGCAAATGATACGGTTATGTATTACATGTATTTGTTCTAAAATTTTGTTAGATGTGACGAAAAGTAGGCTGTGGGCCCACGTTGAGCTGCTAACGGCCAAAATCCGTTAACTAGTTACGGGCCAAGCCCATAATATATGGTGGGCTGCTCAATGCTTTATCTCATCGCATCACCTTTTTAATTTATTTTATTATATTTAACAAATTTTAGGGCTGTTTTTGCGTTGTCCATTTCCTCTACTTTATTTTGGATGTTATTCTTAGTTTGTTAGTTGGGCATGTTCACATACTCTGATGAGAGAGCTCTCTAGATTTTGTTTTTTATAATTCTATTGTATTTTACATAATAAATATAAGTAAATAAAAGAGGATAAATATAGATTATGCTTCGAACTTTGGGATCAATATCACTGCTATGAGCTTTCATTTAATGTTTTAAAATTTATCTTCATAAAAAAAAATTCAATTTTGGTCCAAAATCAAGAATTTGGTGTCATAAAGATGAAGATCATACGTTTTTCTCGCATGAGATGTACAAAATATATAAATTGACTTCGGAATTGTATTGTTTCTTGGAACGATATAACTATAGTCATTTGGTATATACTATTTTGCATAAGAGAATTCATTGAGCTTATATTCAGATTTTGACACCGAATTCTTGGTCGTGGGCTAAACTTAAAACTTTATGTAGAGTTCGAGATTTTAGAAAAACTAATGAAAGTCCAAATTATTTTGGAGAAAAAGGTCTCAAATTTCGTACTATAAACTATATTAACGAAAGTCGAAATTATTTTTGGGGTTGGAATAAGCTAGAAGTGGTGTGGGCGTGGATGCGTGTGAGCGATAATATCCGTCTCCAAATAAATAAAGAGAATAGAAAGGCCTATAAATACACATCTTGATTATTAGTAACAGCAGAAATGGCGTACAACTACAAGCCCACCCCCACCCCCATGGCCAGCAGCCTCCTCCTCTTCCTCCTCTTGGCCTCCACAAGCCCATCCGCCCATGTCTCCGGCGCCACCATCAACGGCCTAACCGTGAACGGGCGGCTTTGCTGCGCGACAAACGGCAACTGCCCCGGGCAAAGCCTCGCCGGCGTGGGTGTCCGGCTGAACTGCACCCTTCTTGGGCTGGCCACCAGCATCGTGGGCATCGGCACCACCGACGCCACCGGAGCGTATAGCATCACCATCCCCACTCTTCCCGGCCTTGTCCTTGGCTTGCCCCTGCTCCCATGCAACGTCAACGTCCGCCTCCCGCTCGACGCCGCCGTATGCCCCGCACTCTCCGCCACCACCGGCCTCCTCGTCGGCACCCTCCGTGCCGTCGGCACCGTCGTTAACTCCGTGCTCGGCCTGGTTCAGCTGGCCACCGTCGATGTTTATGTTCGTCTAGGGGTGTAACCGTCATTTCGTCTCATGCTTCTTCTTCTCCAACTTCACTGCTTCTATTTATATATATATATATGTGTGTGTGTGTTTGTATGAATAAGCAAACATGCATCCAATGATCGATGCATTGTGTAATTTGGTTCTTGTTCTTGTTCTTGTTCACAACCTAATGGAGAAGAATTTTAGTTTTAATTTACTAATCGTTTAGATGCTTTCTATTGTTGTTACAAAACAATACTTGCGGCAAAATAATGTATATTCTTATTTTTTCTAAGTGAATTGAATGACATAAGGCACTTAATAATTTATAAATATATAGAAGTTTTGTGCAGATACAAAACCTATAGTTGTTCGCAAAGTACTCGTGAATCGTGATGGCGTTTATGCTATGTCTCCACGAATTGTTTGAAAATAATTGAAAAATTTCAGTCAGATGGGATCTTTTTTCCTCAATTTTTCGTGTGTCACTGTGCACCATTATTAATTTTACTATTTTTAATACTCTCTCTGTCTCATTCTTCTTGTCCCATTTATTTTCGACACGAAGATAAATAAAGCAAAGTTGATGAGTGTGAAATGGTGAAGCCCACATGGGACCCACATACTTTTTGTGAGTAAATTTTTGTTAAAAGAGAAAATGAGACAAGAAGAATGAGACGACTCAATAAGGAAAGCAAGACAAGAAGAATGGGACAGATGGAGTAACTCTTTTTTGTAGAATAAAGATTTATTATTACATAATATATTATGATTAATATTAATAATAAAAAAATTAGAATTTGAAAAAAGCATATACCATGATTTGGGAATATTTAGGTTTAAAAAAATTATTTTGGATGATTATTTCAAAATTATGGTATATGGTTTTTTAAAATTCTAATTTTTTATTATAAATATTAATCATGATATATTATGTAATAATAAATTTTTATTCTAAAAAAAGATTAAAAATAGTGAAATTAATAGTGGTACACGGTGACATATGAAGAAAAGGATCCCAGCCGAAAATTCTATACCATTCACATAGAAGAAATTTCGTTAAGTCTCCTTAATATATGGTGATTTTTTCCATAACCACTATTTTGCTTACTATAGCCTCTTATCTAAAATATAATTATAAATATAATAAAAGATTTAGTACTATATTACCCTTATATCACCAAATTAAGTCCCAAAATTTGAAGAAAACAAATCGCACAAAACAAATGTATAGGTTATAGCCACCGCTATGATCTCAAGTTCTTACTCTGATGACATTTGAATATGTACCCGAAGCAATTAGGCCTTATGACTTATGTATCTCACTCAAAGATTTTGTTATGACATCTTCCTTTTATTCTGTACTTAAATAAGTCTTCTACATCGATATATTCAAATTAACATCTTCATGAACACATAACTGCAATATGACATCTTCCAATGTTTATTACGCTTTTTTAGAAAAATTATTTGGAATATGCACTCGCTTTTAATTACAAATATGATTTCAGAATTAGATTCAAAGAATCGTCGCCTGTCGGAGTTCTTCATAGTCGTCGTAGCTGAATCAATCAATTTTGGTGCTGAACGATGACGAAAACTAAAGAAATTATTCTCTTGATATTTTAAATTAGGCCTTACTCTATATTATTAGTTGGGCCAACCTATTCAGCCCCTATATTATGCTGGGCTACTAACGGGCATTTACCCGCACGCACATTGTGTGGACTCCACGTTTAAAAATATTAAATAAAACATAACAGAAAAAGGAAGGGAATATAAGACCTTAAGAAAGAATATTTGAAAAACATCAAAGAGATATAAGAATTGATAGGAAAGAACTTTAAATTACTACTATGATAAATTTTGTTTTAAATTTATTTATTAGATTTCTTACATGTTGAATATTTATATAATCAAGTTTAACAATTTTTAAAGAGAATCAAAACAGATAAAAATACAAAAAAAGAAAGAGAATTTGATGGAAAAATAATGAGAGAAATTTGGTGGAGAAAAATAGAGAGAATATATGCAGAAAAATAGAAAGAGAATATTGTTACAAAAAATAGGCAGTAAAATATCACCATTGAAATTTGAAACTGACATTTTATATATTATGCAGATATAGATTTGATATTTTGCGATCCCTCAAATTACTAACCCAAATAATGAATTAACTAATCCTATAAAAGGCAGCGTCAATGAAGCAAAACTAGCCTAGGTTGTAAATTTTCTTATATCTGCACTCATATACTCGACACACGAGAAAAGCAAAAAAATGCTGTGATATATATCCTGTCGACCAGCACCACACAGTGTAAATTTTAGCTATTTTACAAGGAGGAATGAAATGCATTTGTCAAATTGTCATCTACCATCGTTCTGCGTCGCCAAAGCCGAATCTCAACTCCGACTCATGGCTAATCCAAGAAAGAAGAATAGCAAACACTACTACTAATAGCCAATGATTCAATATTTGACATAAATACTAAAATTAATGCAAATAAGAGCCACAAACCTCACAAGAAAAGGAATAGTGAAGAATCCATCACTCATTACAACACCATTCAAAATCTTTCTAAACCATAAATGCAGCAATGTTAAACCAACTAATCGCATTACACTATCCAACCATGACAATTTTATATATTTCTAGATTTTATTGCAGATAGGGAGGGATCACTTGGCCATCATAACCTTAACAAACTCTTCATAGTTGATTTGGCCGTCGCCGTCGACATCGGCCTCCCTGATCATCTCATCTACTTCCTCGTCGGTCAGCTTCTCACCGAGATTCGTCATCACATGGCGCAGCTCAGCAGCAGAGATGAAGCCGTTCTGGTCCTTGTCGAAGACGCGGAACGCCTCTTTGAGCTCCTCCTCGGAGTCGGTGTCCTTCATCTTCCTAGCCATGAGGTTCAAGAACTCCGGGAAGTCGATGGTTCCATTCCCATCAGCATCGACCTCGTTGATCATGTCTTGGAGCTCAGCCTCGGTCGGGTTCTGACCCAGGGATCTCATCACAGTACCAAGCTCCTTTGTCGTGATGCAACCTAGAGACGAGAAGAACTAGTTATAAGGAGGTTCAACCGCATTCCACATGTCTAGTAGTGAATCATCACTAAAAGCGAAATAAAGAAATAAAATTAAAATCCGTTTTCTAAATTTATCAAAATTATGTGCACAAAGAATCATCATAAACAAGAATTAAACCACACTTTTGTTGTGGAGCAAACTCAAAATGTGTTAGCTTTTAAGATTTGCACAAGAGGAATGATATTCAAGAATCCTTCAAGACGTATCAATCATATTAAATGTATTAGAGTTGAGAAGCATAACCATAGTGAATACGTTCATACTCTCCCTCCCTACTTGACTAACTAATTTGATTCAATTCTCAGCTGTACTTTCATTTTCCGCCTATTTGGAGACCACCACACTAATTTCGTCTAAGGGGAGGCCGCTCACAAAAGAACGATCAGCCCGAATCAAACACCACTGCTCGTTTTCCTAGTGAGAAAATGTCGAAGAAAGGAACAATCAAGCTTGAAAGAAGCACCCAAGCAACCATCTAATCCAACTCAAACACCAGGCCTATGAAGGAACTAGCTCACTACAGCCACAGTCAGTGTTGGATCATTCGTCAAAGCCACAGCTATAGTTCAAATTAGATCAATTTCTTCTCATGTTTAGCCTTTTCATCAGATAATGATACCAAAGCAGACCTATGGAAAATATCCCCTATGGGAGGAAAATAGACACTTTGAGCTACACAAGCTCGCATCACACACCAAAAAGCCCCAAAATAGACTCTCGGGGTGCAAAGAATCGAGCAATGAAAACCTAATCCCATCAATGCCTAAGTATCAAGAAACTCTATTTTTTAACACAAAACAAAGAAATTCGGTAGCCCAAAACGTTTGATGATTATAAACCTGATCCTATCAGTGTCAACATAACCATTTAAAAAAAACATAAGGAAAGTGGCCCCAAAATCCAATCAACATAAACCTAACCCCAGATACATAAAATATTCAAGAATAAATTATTTTAACAGCAATAACAGAAAATTGATCAGATCCAGCAAAGAAACAGAGAAGCCCATGACGAATTACAAGCATGTAAACAAATATAAAAACAAACATAACACATACATGTGAAATCGACCAATATTTATGCACAACAGACGTAATGAGAGAGAGAGAAAGAGAGAGAACCATCGCCATCCTTGTCAAAAAGGCTGAAGGCCTCCTTGAACTCAGAGATCTGATCGTCAGTCAACTGATCAGCCATTTCTTCTCAAAGTAGCTGATTTCCCTAAGGTTTTTTAGTGGATCAACAAATTCTGGGTTGGGATTCTTTTTGTCGATGAAATGAGGAGGAGAGGATGATTCTGGAAGAACGAGATAAGCACTCCGTTTAGTTATTTTTGGGTATTTGTAGCGCTGCGACTAAGTCAGCGTTATATATCAGCTACACAAACTATCAAACAAAAGGGGAGGGGTGTGCGTGGAGATGAAAAAGACAGCTTATTCAATGGCGAGAGATAAATTTAGTAATAATCTAATCTGAGACTCCGCCATTTTTTTCCTTCCGCTTTTAATCCTTTTGCTGTCATCGTTTTCCTCCCGCCTTTCCCGCTTTGCCCTTCGATTTTTTCTCACTTCATTTTTCCTTCTATTTTTCTGTCGAAATTTCTTGCTACCTTACTGTTTCACCTCTTGTTTCAATATTGATTTTAACATATAAATCATTTTTATTATTATAAAATTCTACCAAATGACATAGATTTGATTTCGATGTGAGATTTTAAGTATAGTCTAATAATTTGATGTGGAGGTGGACTCCTATACATCAATGTATATATACATCACCCTATAATATGTATTCTCTTTCTACTCCATCACCCTTGATTACAAGGTGATGTATATATACATCAATGTATGGGAGTTTTTGCCTTTGATGTGTACAATGACGCGGTAAATGTTTGCGCGGACTGAGCGATGGTGTCACTTCTCATTTTAATTGCTCTTTATTCTTATTGGTAACTTATACTCCCTCCGTCCCATTCATAATGTTCAATTTTCCTTTTTTGGTTGTCACATTCATAATGTCTCATTCCTTTTTTGGCAAAGAAAATACACACAAAAAGCATGTGGATCTCATGTGGGCCACATCTCATTACACTCATCAATTTTTTACTCCTTAATCTTTGTGCCCAAAAGTATGGGACATTATGAATGGGACGGAGAGAGTAACTAATAATTTTAAGATAAGATTGCTTATTTTATAATTTTAGGATTTATTTTTTAAAGCTTTTTAAATAGCATTGTCCGTAGTAATTACTTCCACAAATATATTGATAAGTATGTAAATTTGGAGGTAGCATCATGTTTGATTATTGATTGAGGGAGGTGTCATCGATAATTACAATTAAATCTGTTATTATGCATGTAGATAACTTGGAAAAAATCAGACGATATCTCAATAATAAGTTGGGGGCAAAATGGTAAATTTGAACACGAACTGCATCCAAAATTCAAAAGGAAAAAATTCCAATTATGTGGAAGCATATATTTGTAAAGTAAGATGATTTATTATATGTTGTCGCTGTCCAATTATTGACTTTAATATGGTATAGGAAAGGATTAGCTCTTCTTTCTGTATTTCCGAAACCAATAATATTAGGAAACGCGGATCTAACGCGGTGTGTCTCCATGTTGCCACGTAATGTATAGCTATGGGCTGTTTGATTTTGACGGAGGCCCAATATATTCCTCTTGGGCTTAGTATGTTCGGCCTAGTAAGTTATGGACACATTAAAAGATATCCACCTATTAAGCTTCGGCTGAGTTTATTTTAAAGAGTTTATAAGATGCCATTCTTTAAAGGTGTATAAAGTATTAAAGTGTTGGATAATGAGCTTACGAATTAGAAAGAAATTTATAATTAGAGAGAAAAATAAATTATGTATATGATGAAAAATTTAAACTATATTAAAATTATTTTGGTAAATTGATCGTTGCTTATAAGCTTATAAGAAAATAAGTTGGAGTTGAACAACTTATTTTTGGAAAGCTTATAAGCTCTTTGAGCTTATTTTTACAACTTATAAAATATTGAGAAATTTATTTTGCTAAATACTTACCAACAACTTATAAATTCCAAACAACTTATAAATTATTTTAACGAGCTTATAAGCTCAACCAAACACCATCTTCCCGTTGTGTGGTATGCAAATAGGATGGCTCATGCCATTGCTAGTTTTTCTAAGTTTAGAGATCATGGCGTTGTGTGGTATGAAAATTGTCATTAATGGTTTCTTAATATTATTATTGTTGATCTTTCTCATTAATGGAAGTTGGTTTTTATCTAAAGAAAAAACTGCAAATTATATCATGAACTTTAACCCAATTTGCAATTACAATATAACTTTTGGATCTTTGTAATTAAATACACAAATTTTCATTTTTTTGCAATTACAACATGGGTGTTATTTCCGGCGAACAGAAAATGGAGTCAGCACCCACATCCCCCATGAGCAACCCCTCTCTGATCTCGCCTGTCAGATCCTCGCCGGATAAATTCGGTGCTGACTCGATTTTTCATTTGCCGGAAAAAAAACCCATGTTGTAATTGCAAAAAATTGAAAATATATGTATTTAATTATAAACATCTAAAATTCATGTTATAATTGCAAATTAGAATAAAATTCATTATTTAATTTGCAATTTTTCCCTTATCTAAACTACTCATCGTGGCTTAATACTCCACGGCTCATTTTTTCTCATGAATCTAAAGAATTTATACAAATAGGAAGAAATGACATCCAGTCAACTAGTATTAATTGTCGTTTCAATTCACGTAGAAATAGTTGCAAACTTGCAGCCACCATTTATGACTTGGTCACACAGTAAGACCCAAGAATTGAATTCAAAGAAAAAATAAGATATTTGACCTTGGGACTTGAATTTGATATTTATATTTCTACCTATTACACCTAAATTCGAAGAGCAAAATTAAAACTATTTATTCTAAAATATAAGCTACTAGGGGGGAAAAAGTTTAACTTTTGTACTTTGATTCAATCATTCAATTATATAAAAAACAATCTTGCATTAACTAATACTCCGTATTAAAAATCATCAAAGATTGTTGTTATACTAAGATATACTAATAACTGGAGTAGAAAATAAAACAGGCTAAATATCTCATGTTTTCTTTACAGGAATAAAAACTAAATACTATCTCGAAATCATTTTTCACTTTCCACAAATAAAATTAACAATTAATACCTTTAACCCAATAAAAGAAAATAAAAAAGAAAACCTTCAACAAACCTCGTGCCTTTTGAAATGATTGCCACTTTGCCAGTTCTCAAAAACCGATTAAACCAGAAAAGGGATTCCATTTCTACAGATTCTTCAAGAATCCTATTCTTCTGCAAAAAAATTTATCAATCAAGCACAATAGAGGGCATAATCACTAAACCGAAGAGCTAATGGCTGCCATTGATTTGCTGGTAATCATAACCCTGACCGTTGTATCGTCAGTGCCGGCGGCGCGTGGGAATTCCGACGGCGACGCGCTCTACGCGCTTCGGCGGAGCTTGACCGACCCGGATAAGGTGCTCCAGAGCTGGGATCCGAACCTTGTGACCCCCTGCACCTGGTTCCACGTCACCTGCAATCAAGATAACCGCGTCACCCGCCTGTATGTATATTTCTACATATGTTTATGTATCTATCGATCTTCATTGATGCTGTAGCTAATTCGAAATTCTCTCTAGATTTGCTCGTATGTAGTTGCATATATTGACTGCGTATTTTGCGGTTAGCTGCAGTGATTTCAGTTAATTGCTACAGTTGACAGTTGTCAGAAAATTTTGGAATTTTTAGTTTTAAGCTTTTGATGCTTGATTCAAATTCTGTTAGAACTTTTGCCATTATTTTGATATGCTTGATATTTTCTTCCTCCCTCCTTGGATGGAGGAGGTGGATGCTGTTCCCTTTTTTGCATTTGAAACATCAATTTCTGTTGATTTATCAAAAAACTGGTAGAGATAGTGATTTTATATTAATATGATCATCATTTAAATTGCAGCTTTGGATGAGAATAGATGTATTCTTTCTGACTTAGAAATGGTCTATGCCTTAGCTACTTAGACTGGGCAGATTTACCATGTTTTTTCTGATAGAATCATAGAAAGAATAATTTCCTTTTCGATGGGCCGCTGGGGATTATCGGTGATGCTGTTTTAGTGCACTGTTGATTCAATAGGCAATTAGATGTTCCACACTATAGAACCTTAACTTGCCATCAAGAGTTAGACTTCCTTTGTGATCGAGTTTTCTCAGTAGTAATAATCGATTTGTATGTTTTGATTGCTTTGTGATGTTGTGTTTCTCAAACTTATCATCTTATCCTCTATGTTTCATAGGGACCTCGGCAACTCGAATTTGTCCGGTCTATTAGTACCTGAGCTTGCGAAACTCGAACATCTTCAATATCTGTGAGTATTATGTAAATGTTTGATTTTGTTGGGCTGAAGTTGATTTCTTCATGACTTCACTTACTAAGGAAATCTTTGTTTGTGAAACTTGCATTCTGTCCGCTACACATAATGAGTGTTTCTCACATACTAAACGGACCCTTCATCATGCAGGGAGCTTTACAAGAATAACATTAAAGGGCCAATTCCTGCTGAGCTTGGTAATTTGAAGAGCCTAATTAGCTTGGATCTGTACAACAACAACATATCTGGAACGATTCCTCAATCTCTTGGAAACTTGAAGTCTCTTGTCTTTCTGTAAGCTTCTGTAACAATTGAACAATCTTGATTGCCCCTTTGTATGAATTGGTTTGTTTGTATGTTGCATCGGTATGCCTGTCTCCCCTTGCTTTTGTTTGTGTGAATCGCTTGAGCAAAACTGCAAACAGGGTAAACTTGTGGTTGATTTTGCAGGCGTCTCAATGATAATCGACTAAATGGGCCGATCCCGAGGGTTCTTACGGGTATATCTACCTTGAAAGTTGTGTAAGTGCTTCTGATCTGCATTAGCACCATCTTATCTCCTATCATGTGATGGGAAATGCTTACTTATGAACATTTACTTGCATTTGGTTTAGGGATGTTTCAAATAACAATTTGTGTGGTACAATACCTACTACTGGTTCATTCGAGCACATCCCTTTAAACAAGTAAGATTCTTGATTGAGTTTCTGCTTCAATTTAGATCTCTCTCTCTCTCTCTGAGCGAGGCATTTGAATTTTGCATTGCAGCTTTGAGAACAACCCTCGTCTGGAAGGGCCAGAGCTGCAAGGACTTGCTAGTTATGATACAAACTGCTCTTGAAGAAATGAGTGTACATGAGCAACTTCGCGGAACACAGACCTCTTTGTATTCTTGATTGTTTTGTTATTTGGTGTGTGGCATAAGATGCTTTAGTGTTGTAAACTAGTTACACTTTCCAAGTGTAGATCAAAATTTAAACCATGAACAATGTAGCTTTTTGTTTTCAAGCAAATCAGAGTATATTGGACACATTATTAAGAAACAATTTTCTAATATAAGTGTAAGTGTGTAACGATTAAAAATAGCGGCAGAAAGTAAAATGCACATAATGAAGTATTTTTGCTTTTTATTCCCTCCGTCCCAGTGAAGTTGATACGTTTCTTTTGGGCATGGAGTTTCAGAAGAGTTGAAAACTAGTATAAAGTGATGATAAAAATATAATATTATATAAAATTATGTGAGAGATAAAGGTGTTTTAAAAAGGAAACGTAACAACTTCGTTGGGACGACCCAAAAAGGAAAACGTAACAACTTCGGCGGGACGGAGAGAGTAATTGAATGTTATGTGAAGTAAAAACATACCTAATACTATCTCAACTATCAGGGAATGTTATGTGAAGTAAAAACATACCTAATAGGCTAATACTATCTCAACTATCAGGGAACATTCGTATATGTCTGCACTCAAATGCTTCTAATTGAATGTTATGTGAAGTAAAAAGAAGACCTTTATCTCACATTTAGTTGAAGGACCAATTATATCCTTCGACTAATGTTAGTTATTTATTTATATTCAACTAATTAGTAGTAATATTCAACCAATTGGTAGTAATATTTATAAATATACACTACTACCGTTTGATTTGGACCAATTACACCCTCGACGTTTGAGAATCCGGGCGAAATGCCCTTACCTTCTGACGAAAAATTAACGGTGTTACAAAAATTTGATTTTAATTCATTTATTTATTTTTATTTTTTAATTTATTTTTTATTTATATTTTAAAAAGAAATTATTATTAGTCCTTTTCAGACCCCTTGTGGATAATCACCTTTGTTGCCCGTCTGAAGACTTTGTAACTTACTAAGGCAAGGAGAAGGAGCGACTCTTCTTCTCATTGACTCAAAAATTGTCATTTATGTATTTGTTAAAGGTGCAAATACATTCTTAAATATTTTCTAATTTTTTTTAATAAATAAATAAAATTATTTAAGAAAATGTTTAAGGGTGTATTTGAGAAGGACAACATGTGTGAATTTGTACCTTTAATAAATAAATACATGAAAATAAGTTTTCCTAAAGGAGCAAATAAAAATTAAATTAATAAATAAATAGATGAAAATCATTTTTTTTTACACAATCAACTTTTCGTTAAATGTAGGGGCATTTTGCCCTGATTTTCAAATGTTGAGGATATAATTGGTCGAAATAAAACGTTAAAGGTATATATGATCTTTGCGAAAATGTTTAAGGATGTATTTGCATCTTTGTCTCAAATTTTATGGCAAAGGAAAAAGAAAAGAGAGTGAAAGAGAGATACATTAAAAGCGAAAACGATGATTCACGGCTGTGTTCGCGCCACGGCAGCTCCGCCCGCGCCTCCTTTCGACCGGCAACATTAAACGGCGGCTGGTTATCAAGTCTCAAAATCGAGAGAGCTGAAAAGCAAGAAACAAAATCGGTGCAGCAATGGATCACTACAAGATATTGGGGGTTGGGAAGAGCGCGAGCAAGGAAGAGATCAAGCAAGCTTTCCGCAAATTGGCGTTGGAATTCCACCCCGACAAACACTCCCAATCGCCTAAGAGCTTGAAAGATTCCGCCACTGTGAAATTCAAGCAGCTATCGGAGGCCTACGAGACTCTGATCGACGACCGCAAGCGCGCCGATTACAATCTCAGAAGAAATGCATACGGGCCCAATCAATATCATAATCAAAATCAAAATAGGCGATATGATTACAACTACCGCGGCGACGGCGGGGGATACAGCTATAGAGATCCATATGCTAATAGGTATAGTAGATCGGCGAGCAGAGGCGGTTTTGTGAGATTTGAGATGGGTCTTCGGTATCTCACCACAAAAAGTTTTCTTCTCAATGCTACTCTTTTCAGGTAATTAGATTAAATCAGGTTAGTTTGAATTAATTGTTTGTCCATGATGATTGTTGGAAGTGTATTGTGATATCCAAAATTCAAGAAAAGAATCTGAATGTAAATATTGAAACCGATTTTGGCAATGGAGATAGATATTGTTTTGTGCATTGCAACTCTGCTTTGTGGTTTGGGCCCTGTATTTGATTTGATTAGTTCCTCTGTTTATGAGAAAAGCGGTTGTTGGTGAGTGATGGTGGGTGGATAAGCACTCTGTTTACCTTAGATTTGAGTTTTAAAAGTTACAAATGATGCAAAAGCGAGGTTATGAAGAAATTGGTTTGTTATTACAACTTTGGGAACTCAGTTGTTTTGAATCAGTATGTTGTTAGGTGGGATGTATGTGATTGATGCTGGTGGCAAGGCACTATGGAAGATGCAGAATACGGGGGTATGCTAAAGCTAAACTCTCCACTTTTATCCGCCTAATATGAATCTCTCTTTCCTTCTTCTCTTACTGTGTTTCATGTTTAATTGCAGAAATCTTTTGAAGAGACCATGGACTCCATACAAAAAGCTAAAGCTACCAAGGATACCTCTGCCTCTGACTGAAACTCATTCCCAATGTTCTCCAGTAACTCACACATATGTAATTTGGTGATCAGTATGGTTAGAAGAAAGCTGGTGCATATTGTAATGTAGATTATAATAATTGGTTTTCCATTTGTGTATCAGATTCATATTCTTTGCTGTCAAATGCAAACTCAAATCATTCATGCTTGTTTAGGTTAAGGCATCTTCCTCCTCTCTCTTAATTTCCCGACCTTTACCTAGTATCGAAGACTGTTTTTTCTCTCAAATCTTAATTATTATTGTTATTATTATTCAAAGAAAGATATACCAATACACCAACCTTCTATACGACTCAAACTCCCCACCAAGAAACAGAGGGATCATTAGAGATACTGGATGAAATTAATCTTAAATATTGTTCAAGATATTATTATTATTATTGTTGTTGATGATGTTGTTGTTTTTTGCCACCATCTTTATTCAATATTATTTCTTATGATCACTATTGATAAATTCGAGTGTACTTATAAGTGAACTTTTAGACATACTTTAAAATTCCTAAATTTGTACCTTATCTTAAAGTTAATTTCCAGTATGAATCCTTATAAGTGATAAATCTCAAAGTTCTTTTAATATAATGAATGGATTATGTTTTACAAATTAATATATGATGAAGGTTAAAGTAAAATAAATAAATAAATAAGGAAAGAATGTGACCTCGCTCGTTCACCGTCGATCTCCAATTCTCCATACACCAACTAATACTATGATCAAGGCCCATATTAGATTATGCATGATTTAAAAGAGAAAGAAAAGATTGGTATAATTATTTAAAAAAAAAAAAATGTTCCCGTCCTTCTTTTCCGGTGATTCGCGGTTAACTTGTTTTTCAAGACAAAACTGTTTAGTACTATTTGGGTGGCATGACATGAATGGCCACCACACACACAGAGGCAGAGGCAGAGGCAGAGGCAGAGCAATGAGTTGCCTTTACAAAATATTAGGCGTGACAAAGAGCGCAAGCAAGAAAGAAATCAAACAAGCCTATTTGAAACTCGTCGTCCAATTCCACCCCGATAAACACACCAATTCCCCCCCGCAAACCAAAGCTGCCGCCCTCGAAAAATTCAAGCAGATCTCCAACGCCTACACGATTCTCTTCGACGACCGTGCTCGCGCCGCCTACGATCTCAAACAAACTGAGTCTCCTCAACATAAACGGCAGGGCCACCACAATGCCGGTCAATCTCGTCAGAGTTACAACCACACAAAATCATCTTCATCTGCGGGCGGCGCCCAAACTTCTCAACGCCGAACCCACCCGGAATCTCCTTACGCCGCTCAGACTCGTCGGAGTATTAATCTCAAACTCCAAGCCGCTGCGGCCTTGAAATTTCTCAGACACGTTTGCGTCGAATTTATGAAGTAAGCATTCTAATTCTTTCAATTTTTCTGGCTATCACATTCGAATTAATTATTCTTAGATCTTTATGTTTAAATTATTATGAAGAGAAAACTTCTGTTAGTAGAAAATTGCAACGAAATTCCTGTATGTATGTGCAGGTTCACAGTTGAAATCGTGGTGCGAGCTGTTATCAAGGTGGTCTTGAGAATGATATTAGAAATCATCTTGGACTGTATAATTGCGATCCTAAAGGCTCTTCTTCAACCGAGTTCAAAAAAGAAGGTGAAGGTATGTATAAATATAATGCCATTGATTCAATTTTAATTCATATGAGCCTATGAATAATGTGTATATTAGACATATACACAACTAATTTCCTTTCTTATTTGCATTTTTGCAGTCCAAAGATGAGTGGAAGAAAAAGTAATCCTCATTGATTAAGTGCAGCTAACCTTGTTTAAGAGCTTATGCTAATTGAGTCAGCTTCACTTCCGCCACAAAACGGATTTTCTTCCTCATCCAGATTTTACTTTATTTCTCGTTTAGATATCCTTTTTCAAGTGTATATATATAAATTGTTGGATGAGTTTTCTAAAAAATTTATGACATTAATTTTTTTTAAATATTTTTGTTTTATGTCGACCGTACGTGAATCGACTATGAATTAAAAATATACTAATACAGTATATAAGTTTTTTTTTTTTGATAATTAAATACAGAAATTTTAAAGGCCGCGTCACGGAGGACTCAAACCCGGACCTTTGGCTCCGGACATTAACCTCCTACCACTAGGCCAACACACACACACACAAAACAGTATATAAGTTGATGAAGGTCCTTGTAATATTAGCATTCAAGAGATCACTGTCCCGTGCGCGCGTGACATTGAAAAGCACTAAAGAAACCTAATAGATATTTGAATATCTAATTTTCTTTCTCAACAATCCAAACACCATTTATTTAACCGTCCGATTTGTCCACGTTAAAACGCCGGCGCACCATATAAGTTTTAATTTGGGTGAAAATAAACCATAACCATATGGTAAATCCTGCATACGAAGAAACAAATCCGATCCAATCTCAGCTTTGACGATATTTACAAACCATAAACTACAAAGATGAGAGGCAATCACTATATATGATTGAATCCACATCAAGACATCAATGAAGGGTAAATTTACATTAAAATAACAGAAGTATCCAATCTCAGTTTCAGTTTTATAACCATAAACTACAAGATCGAGCAAATTGCTTCATATATATATATATACACACACACATACATACACTGAACCACGAACATCTCGGGTTCTGTGTCGAAAAATGAAATTTATCACATCTTATTCCTCAAGAATACAAACTGGAAACAAGGAACACTGCTGCTGTGTATGAGAAAGAGGAAACTAGACTAATTACAGTGGACAAAAAGACACTTGATATGATGATGATACTAACAAAAATAGAATAGTCGAATGCTATGCAAAAGGATTGCCTCCGATGGATGAAACGGGGCCTTGAGCAGGGCCACTCCTGTAAGAACGCGTAAACTAATTAGTAAGCGCCAAGGGCGAGCTGAAAGCCAGTGTTTCTTATTGAAGCGAATGGAGTAAACGCCCTTCTACAAGAGCCCATGAAGCAATGAGTTGTTTCATGGAATAGGTAGACTTGAATCACCTCTCACGCTATCATCACATCAAATTTAGGCTAATTTGTCCAAAAATAACCCAAACTTACTCCTAAAAATATCCTATACTAAGTGAGAGATCTAGGATTCAAACTTAAACCCCACCATTCCCCCTAGCCCCAATATAAAAAGAATCATATACTATTAATAAATTCATACTTGCAAATATTTATACTAATCTAACATCTGCCTGTTTTTCACTAATAAGACTATTAATTTATGTTGGCCGTGCAAAAGACCGATGATGAGGCATTATCTGTCAGTATCACGTCATTGGTCTTTGCACGATCAACAAAAATTAGCGGTCCCATTAGGGAAAAATAGACAAAGGTTAGATTGGGATGAAAAAAATTAATGTATGGATATAATTGATAGTATATGATATTTTTCGGGGTAAGTCGACACATAGGGGTATTTTGAATAATTTAGCCAAAAATATTTAATTACTTCAACCATTGGCTTTTTCCTTTTATTTCTATCCCAATTGTATCAAAAGTGGCAAGAAAGAGAACTATTCCACGCGAATACATTGATTTAGCAGAAGCCCAGTATGAGATTCAAGAAAACTTACGGTATTTGGGTGCCTGGCACTTGCCCGACTATATACCCCAATGAACCTGCTGAAAAAAGCAGAGATTTGGTGTGATGTACAGTGGGAAAGAAAAGTTTTAAAGACAACCATATGGGAGAAATGAAAATACCAGTTGGAGGATCAAATGCAATGGCACCGGGAATATATGAAGGAATGGGATTTGGGGGGAACCAGGAATCTTTTGCATCATTAACATATGTAGCTGGTGCCTGATTATTCGGAAGAGTTGCTTGCAACGAGCTCATGTCCCAGAATTGTGTCTAAACAACGGCATACAATCAGAATTCTTTGAAAGTAGGCAGAAATGCTTCAAATAGAACGTACCATATTGCTTGGTGCCAAATCTGCATCGCATGGAAGATCAAATGGGTTTGTAGGCTTATGGGCAGTCACAACCGGATGTACTCCACCCTATAATAACAGTAGAAAAGCGCAATAATAAATAACACGAAGTTAGAAAAAAATTGAGTTTCAATTGAGACTATCAGACAAGAAAAAGAGAGAATTTAGCAACCTCGGGAACCAAGGAGAAACTCTGCAATGCCATACTTGAATGTAAAGATACGCTAGATGATGGAGGTCCAATCCCATATGGAGTTCTAAAATTTCCGTCATTATGCAGAACCTGCAACGATAGGCTCTGCGAATAAGCCCAAGAAGAGAATCACTTACATCAAAAGTGCAAGAGATACAACCTCATATACACCACCGCCAAGAGATCTATTATCGTTTGAATCATATAGAACTGGGGCTTGATCACTTTCTTGTAGCTTGTATTCAATTGGCCGTTCCCCAGTAGAATCTTCAAATGCATTCCATACCTACACCAATAAAATTTTAAAAAATCTATAAAACTTCATTTCAGGGTGAGGGGTCGATTCTGTTATCACCTCGTACGATCTTCAAATAGAATCGCTAACCTGAGTGTCATTTGTGGTAGTTTCAGAAATTTTCAGGTTGCCCTGCCAATGTGTATGAGTCGATGCAGGAAATTCAAGAACGGGAGCCTTTGGAGTAGATGCATTGTCATAAAGTGGAAATGGATTAAAAATCTGTAGATTATTTCCATCAGAAGTGATAGAATTTCCACTGCCCGTAATCAACGAGTTCTGAGATGTATCAAACGTTGCCCATCCTCCTTGCTGTGACGTTACCACATCAGAAATCTTGCCATCGAAAGAAGCAGTTGGTTGTTGCTCAGGCAGCCCAGTGACGTATAAGGCTGAAGGTTGTGGAGTTTTTAAAGGTTGCTGCTCTGTGACAGTTGGAGCTGGAGATATAGAAGTTTGCTGAAATAAATCAAGGGGTTGGGGCAGTAATGATTCTGGAGGTTGAGAATCGCCAACAGTTTTAGGAGGAGAGGTAATATTTTGCAGTGCAAATGGTTCATCGAAGAGATCCAAACCATTGAAGGTAGTTGATGTTGAGGATTGAGGAAGAGAAGGAAATGGAGAAGCTTTCTCATGGGACGTCTCAACCGCAGCTTCCTGCAAACTCATTGAGTTTACGGATTTATAGGACATGGAGTCGAATGATCCAATACTTCCCGAAGAAGTAATTCTCTGCATATAAGAAACTGCAATCAGTGACTGAGTTAAGCAACAGTACTGTCGATTTCCAGTGCATTTCTTACCTGCGGATGCCCAACTATCCTACTTCCACCACGTGCACTTGAACTATGTAAGAACATGTGATGCCCCTGCATCTCGCTCGAGAAATTACTTGAAGTCTCACTTTCACTGAAGGGGCTCCACGTTTCCCTCTGAGAGCTGGGTGAGAGTACATCGGACCTGAACGGATCACCTCCACTAGAGACAGAATAGTCTGAAACTCTAGGCCAAGATCCCTCATTTGCAAACCTCTCATCATATGCTTGATCACTAGAATGACCTGGACTCGAGAAAGTAGATAACTTCCCCTCATATAGACCACGATCTGAACCCGGCTTTCGGCTAAGTGAAGGCATGGGCTTCCCGTAACGCCTTTCTTCATACTGAAAATCATATGGTGGACTCTGAGAGTAAGAGTGATAAGAGCTCGCTCGCCTCGTCTGGTCTTCATGGCTTCTTACGGTCTGACAAATCAATCAATGATCACCTTTGTTAGTCTGTATTGAATTTTAGTATCAGATGGCAAGTAAAATTCACAAAAAATTTGTATCATTCTCGTACAGAGGCATGACCTGTGGATCTCTTGGAGGCTTATCGGACAACTTTTCAATAGCATATCTCTTGTCTATATAAACATGCTTTATAAACTCACGAATTCTATCAGGATTGCTGCAAGACAAAATTTTACATGTAAGGATTAGTTTCGTCTTTGTAAAAGGCAATATAACGAAGTAATAGAACTCAGACCTATTATCTGGAAGCCTCTGGTTTTGTGGGTCCCAGGCCTTCAAAAATAACTCGCGCGCACGCTGGAATAATAATTAGCATTAGTAATACTGAGGGGAACATTGCCACAGTGCAAAAGATCAGAGACGCATTTACCTGATTACCACCTTTCTGAAGTGCATCCACTTCTTGAGAAGTGAACTTAGCCATGGAAACAGACTTAACACGATGAGTGAACTCACGGCTGCAACTCAAACATACTGATTTGTCAATATGAATCTAGAACCAAAAGAGCATGCACCATCTAGATTCAGGAGAGATAAGAATTCCAAGAGTTAAAAATATGGACCACATACATATGCAGAAAATATTAAATAAGACATTGACAAGCAAGGTGACATGCTTTCTTTGAAACGAAGTCGACAAATACAATCTATCTAGACATGGTATACTAGTTAATGCTAGAGACTAGAGATTAATGGATCCATGCGACAATATTTCCAAATATGATTTATCAATCTATAAATAAAATTTGACAAAAGGGCCTTAACCAAAATCTGAATTTCTTAAAGTTCGAAGAAAAAATAACTAATTTCGAGAAACACTACAGCATTAGTTTTGTGGTTAATTAAAACTATACGTTTAAATCAAAAGATGCAGGTATGATTACCATCTAGTATAATTTATATGAAAAATGACGAAAACTTGACATAAAGGTGGATACTCACTGTACTCCACTGCATTGCATACAAACAAACGTCCAAAAGTTTGTACACACATACTGGGGACCCTGCAACCAGAAAAATCATTCAGAAAAAATAAAAATCACAAGAGAGTAATTTTAAACGAAAAATGAAAAACTAAACAAGATGATAAGTTGATCTTCCCATTTTCTCACTAATTTAAAATTGTTGATTCAAATAAATTTTTGATATTTCGATAATGTAAAGAACCGAATTAAAAGTATAATCAAATGAAAAGCTGGGAATCAACTAAACTTAGAAAATATATTCATTCACCAATCAAAAAAGAAATCTCAAACTAAAAATTTAAAAGAAAACATGAAAAACTAAAATAAGCTCAATCCGAAACAGAAACCAGCTTAGCGGAAGCTCAAGTGCCCAGCTTCTAGCTAATTGAAACGAAGAAAAATAAAAATGAATCTTTGCAAATTTCAATACACCAAAAGCACAACATTCCCATGAAAAGCTAGTAAACACTTAAACTACAGCCAATTCACGAGAAAGCTAATACGTGAGTTCAAAATTTGAAAGAAATGAGTTACACGGCAAATTCAGCAAATATTACATCAAGGCACGAATTATTTTCCAAATAAAGCAGTGATGCGAAAGAATTTCAGAGTACCAAGCTGTTGCAGTTAATGCATCGGCGATTGGGAGGGAGCTTCATCAATCCCCTGATAATTTTCTCGTTTCTCTCCTCTTCTCTTTTGCTGCCCATTTTCGCAAAATTTTAAAATTGCGACGCGTAAACTAGAAATCAAGTAATCAATGAAAATATGCAAGGGAATATAATTGTTGGAAATTTTTTAGACCCCACAATTGAGAGAGAAGGGATTGATTGTCAACAGAAAAAGAAAATTAGGGTTTTTTTTTTCTATCTCCAAATTTGAGAGAGCGAGACTCTGAATCAGCTCTCTCTCTCTCTCTGTCCCTCCACTTTCAGAGAGAGGCTTCAGTTATGATTGATGTATAATTATTGGTTACCTTTGAGAAAACACTAACGCCAGACTGTTTCCTAGCATGCTGCGTTTAATTTACTCGTATTTTGGTTTGGAAGAAGGAGAATTGTCCTGGCCATATAATATTTTTGTGCACTGTGTTAATTCTCTCTGCAGTTTTCAGTTACTTTAAGGAATGTTTGGATGCCTTATTTTTCCTTGTTCATTTTCTAAATAGAGAAATGGTAAAATAAAATAAGTATCCACACTGGTCAGCATCTCAAATTTCAACACCAAAAAACTAATTACTCCATCTGTATCTTTTTAACATCACTTTGCCAAACCAAGAAGATATGTAACTTTACTTGTACTATCATTAATTATTACATAAAAATTGGAAAAAGTAAATAACTTATAATATAAAACTATAGGAATAATATTGGAAAACTTGCTCCGATTTTGTATTGGTACCCAAAATATGACACATATTTACGTGAAATTATGCAAATCTTTTGAGCAAAATGTGATACTTGATAGTTGAATAATATGATCGTGAATTTGATTTAATTTGATTGTTAATTGATCAAACTCAACAGTTTATAATAGAACAGAAAAAAAAATCGGATATAAAGTTGAGTTTTGAGAAAAATCCATCTGCTGAGATTTGTATTTGAATTGATTATTAATGTCAAAAGGAAAATAGGAGTTTCAAATAAAATTATCCAAACGCAAATCTTTTGAGTAAATTTGTCCATTGTCAGAATAGTAAATGGGCCCATATTTTTGTCATTGCTTTGGGCCCAAATTCGCAATTTCTAATGAGAGATTGCGACTTTGCAAGCTGGTAATGGTGTACGAATAAAAAGACTTAATGGAGTATAACTTTTTAAAAAGAAAAAGACTTAATAATATTCACTCGTATTCAATATTTCATTTCAGTTTCTTTCATTCTTATTATTTTTTTTTTGGTTTAAGATTGCAATTATTAATTAGTGTTTATCATATCCTATCAAGGTTTATAATTATTTTTTAACATCTAATTTAATTGATTATTTCATAAAAATGCTATATATATTAAGGTTCAATTTTTAATAATAAATGTTAATATTAGTTTATTGCATTATACGTACTAAATTTTAATTTATATAATAATTATCAACAAAATCTTAAGTTTAAAGTGAAATACATAAATTGTGGAGCTGGGCATCTGAAGAGGAAGCAAAAGATGCATGAAACAATGATGATCAATTGATCATCATGGCTAGTGGGCATTTAATCTATAACAACAAACGTCAAAGAGACAAAGATGTGAGATTCTGCGCAAATAAAGTAGGACAAGGAATGAATAAACAAATTACACTACACTAAACGAGGATTTAATTTATATGGACCAATTCAAAAACATATAGTACTACTTTCTTAAAAACAAAAAGAATATATACGAATACTACTTTAAACCCCAAACTATTTTGAAACTATCAATTAGTAGTCCCGTCTAGTTATAGTCTTTGTAGAGTTGGCGTGGCTCACCATCATATTGTCACGGTTTAGTTAACAATTTTTTTAAGAAGAAACTTGCATGACACCGATCAAACCATTTTTATATAGGATAATTAATATCACTTGAAACTTTGAACTGTACTTACTTTATAAAAAATGTAATGATCTTTAATTTTTAAATGCCAATCTTTTTATAAAAAAAATATAATGAACTTTAACAAATATTCTTTTTACAGTTTTTTATTAAAAAAATATTCGGAGTATACACATCGAAAACTATTTTTTTCTTAAAAGATATTATGCGTTCATTTTTCTTCCCCTAATAGAAAATCAAGTATACATGTTAAAGAAACTAGTTATCTTCATTGTTCAAGGATTAGGGGATCAGAAAATGGACTCATGATATTTTTGATGAAAAATTGATGGTTTGTGGTTTAAAAAAATATTTGTTAAAGTTAAAGATATTTTTGATAAAGTAGGTATAGTTTAGGGTTTAAAATAATATTTATTATTTTATAATAGAATATAGATTTTTACAGTACCTGCTCTATTTGGCATTATGCATAATCTGTGGATGCAGCAAATACACAGTTACAAATACTTAAAAAAAGAGAGCTGTTTTTTTCTTGGCCTCATACATATATAATTCGCAGTTGAAGAAGAAGAAGAAGAAGACGACTTGTAAGTAAGTGGGTTCATATGTTTTGTCTGATTTTGTGTGTGTGCAGTATTGAATCGTGATGAGATGATGCCATCAAGAAAGTTAAGATATTGTCTGAGGCAATAATTCCTCAAATAATGTCATGAACTAGTAGCATGTAGTGAGAGATCTTCTGTTACTTTCCTTGTGTTATATTTTGTCTTTCATCATCATCATCAATACACTTCATGCTAATAAAATGGATTGGTATCCGAAGAAAACCAACTTTGTCAATATTTTTACACGAACTGTATATTTATAAAAGTGCTTCAGTTCTGCTGTCAGATTTATACTTGCAAATATATATGAATCCATCCCTTAAACTGTATAAAATAAGCAAGACTAATTAGTCCATAAAAAGCGCTGTTTCTCTGTTTCTCCACAGAAGAAGATTCGAATCTTCATCAATGGAGGCTGCAATGAAGGAGAGGCTGCTGCAGGCAGCTGAAAACGAAGAAAATCTGAAGATAAGGATATGGAATGAGAGCAAGAAAATGTGGATCATTGCTGTGCCGGCTATCTTAATCAGATTCTCAACTTTTGGGATAAACGTAGTCACTCAAGCTTTTGTGGGCCACATTGGCGCCACGGAGCTCGCTGCACTCGCCCTCGTCTTCTCCGTGCTGCTAAGATCCTCCAATGGCATACTAGTACACTTCTACCATACACATAGAGCCAAAAACAAAAAAAAAGTTCATTTTTGGGCTAATAGGGGACTGAAGTGTTATAGATTTTGTATGCAGATTGGGATGAATAGTGGATTTGGAACGTTGCACGGGCAAGCATATGGCGCGAAGCAGTACCAAAATCTGGGGATATATCTTCAGCAGGCGTGGATTGTGTTGCCTACATTGGCTTCCATGCTCTGCCCTCTGCTACTTTTTGCTGCTCCCATCTTGAAACTATTAGGCCAAGACGAGCTCATTGCAGAAACTGCAGGGACTATAGCTATCTGGTTCATTCCATTGACGTTTTCCTTTTTTATATTGATCGCCACCAACATGTTTCTGCAGTCGCAGAGCAAGAACATGGTGCTCGCCTGCTTCACTATTGTTTCTTTGTTCCTACATATCTTCCTATCATGGCTTCTCATAGTGAGGTTCGACTTTGGGTTAAGTGGTGCTATGATTTCCACTATTCTGGCCTATTCGATCCCAAATGTTGGCCAGATTACCTACGTTGTCTGTGGAGGTTGTCCGGAGACGTGGAGAGGGTTCACAACCTTGGCATTGAAGGATCTCGGGCACACCCTGAGGATTGGTGCATCGTCGTGCCTAATGTACAGGTTCGGTTTTTGGTCCTAACATTGGTGTTTGGTGGTTTGAGTTTTGGTTATGGTGATTCCCTTTAGTTTGTGTTTTATGCAGCCTCGAATTCTGGTACAGTGCAATATTGTTTCTATTGGCTGGAAACATGGAAAATGCTGAGGTTTCAGTTGATGCTCTTACTATATGGTTGGTATTTGGTAATAAGCCTCTATGAATTTGTGGAATGTTTTCTTCTGATAGTTTGTGCTTTCAGCCTTAACATCAGTGGGTTGGCTCAGATGACAACCTTAGGTTTCATGGCTGCAACAAGGTATGATATATATTTGTGCATCCATCAGTTGTTCTGCAAGATTCTTGATTCATTTATGTTAGCGTTCGGGTTGCGAATGAGCTGGGGAGGGGGAACGCCGGAGCTGCAAAGTTTGCAATTCTGATGATACTCGTCACATCATTCTCCATTGCACTTGTAGTGTTTGTGTTGTTCCTCGTGTTTAGGGCGCAGTTGGCTTACGTGTTCACCAATAGTGAGGATGTGGCGGATGAGGTGGCTCGGCTCTCGCCTCTTCTTGCATATACCTTGCTTCTCAACAGCATACAACAGACTTTTTCAGGCGCGGCGGCTGGGCTGGGACGACAAGGCACGGTCTCGTATGTCAATCTTGGTTCCTACTACTTGATAGGGCTACCTTTGGCGGTTATACTTGGTTTTCTCCTAAATTTGCAAGTTCAAGTCAGTATTCCCTTTGCCTATATTGAGTTTTAAGTAGCTATCAACTTTTATTCCGATCGGATCACATTGTGTTTGACAAACTATACTATGCAGTTTATAATCATTGACCAATGTATATATTGTAGGGTGTTTGGATAGGGACGATAATCGGGTCAACGGTTCAAACTGTACTACTTGTCATCATGACTTGCACAACTAATTGGGATGATGAGGTATTTAATGTACCACATTTAGTGTACCATTTTCATTTTTTTTTTACTTTTTCGTCAATCCAATTTTATATGTTTTAGTTTAATTATATAATTAGTAATAAGGGTTCGTTCCATTCAGTTAGGATGTATAATTTTTTTTTATCATTTTATTTCACTTTTAGTGGTTCATAATTCATTTTTAGGGTTGATAAATCCAAAATTAGGGTAAAAAATATTTTTAAAATTTATTTTTTGAAATAAAAGTTTAATATTATTCATAGTATTATAATAATAAAAATTGACGAAAAAATATTTAAAAAATAAAAAAAAATTGAAAGTGGTACACCAAATGTGTTACACTGAATCTCATCCCCAAACAATATACTTTTAATTTGATTCTTAATAATATCATTATTCTTGTTTGAATAAACTAGTTGGACTTACTTGTGTATGGTTCATCTTAATCTGCAGATTTCCCTAGCTTACAAACGAATCAACCTCCCACCTCAAAATTGAAACCCTACTCAAGCGGAATTCAAACAATTTCGTCCAATATTTGGATCGTGATTTTCATTTTCAGTGTTTCGATCATTCGAGTTTCACTCACATTTGACATGAATTGTAAAGGCGCAGCCATGTATTTGTTGGTGTGACTTTTATCACAACCGTCGATGTGGTTTTCCATCTAACGGCTATCCTTTCTTTGTAAACACGCTTTATATTCTTGTTTTAGGTTTTGTGTTGCTTTGGCATTTAGGCTCCGTTCTCTTTGATGGATAAATTATTATGGGAAAACGAGGGAAAAGAGAACATTCACCCTTTAAATTTTTCCTTCTTTTCCATCTCCTTGTCTAAAAAAGAGAATATTACTCT
>JAYJMF010000002.1:3247359-3259550 GCA_036873715.1 Salvia sclarea | reverse complement strand
CCAAAAGAGAAGTGCACATCCGTTTCGTTTTTCAGCATGTAGTACAGCTCTTGCCGGATAATTCCACCCTGAAAACGAGAAAACGTAGAAAGTAATACACAAGATGCATCCAAAAATGACATAAAACCAGACTAGGAGACCACAAGCCAGCAGGCAGTAGTACAAAATACAATTCAACCATGCATCGAAGCATCAGTTGCCATCTACACTATAACAATGATACAATATCTAGTTTCCCAGAAAGGCATGTGCATCCTGCCCAATTAGGTTTTATTTATCACAACAGGATTTAATTAGGGAGGTACTCGAATAGCTCGTGTTGGATAATCACTATCTTATTTGAAAATTACATCATTCACCTTCTGTTGAGGTTCATAAAACAGATACCATTCACAATTCCGCAGCAATTCTTGTTTTCTCATATTACATTTTGTTCATAAGATAATAGTAGCATAAATCGATTTAAACACGATCCGTCAAAGACTACATTTGGTGTCAACAAGAAAAATACGATGTTTCTTATTCAACATTTACTTTTGAAGTAGGCAACTTGGCAGTATGCATCCTAAGATTTGTTAACTAAGATTTTACATTAAAGATCACAACTAGCAGCAGCGTTTGATTTAGCTTTTCAAGAAGCAAACACAAGCACACTCAAACGCACACACACAGCAGAGATCATGAGCACCGAAGCATCACATATGAATTGATTCCAACAAAGGCCATAAACCTGAATCAATATTCTAGTCAACTAACTATATAATCAGAAACAGTCCTAGGCTAAAAGCAAGGTCTTGGGCTCTACCCCAGTCTATGGTACTGAACAATCGCGTAGCAAATAGAAAGGTCGTGTTTTATCATCAAGAATAATGAACCAATCGAACAAAGTAGATATATCAGATGTGGTACCAGCAAAATCACAAGTATAAAATGCAGGAACACGAAGCCAACTCACATCTTTTCTGTAAATAGCACCCTGGAAATAGAGCAAAGTCGGGCGACTATCAAAACCAGACGAGTCATCCATGTAATTCTCAGTGACATGCCTATAAGGCGCTATCACATCCTTCTCAACATTAGCAATGGTTGGAGGATACCTCCCGAAATCCGACAGAATGAATATTGCAGGCCACAGCTTCATTCTCGCATCCAACAAACTATTCGGGTGATGAGCAACGATTATATGATCTTTCCCACCCGACCTCTTCCACTCCTCCTGACCTGTCAAGAACTTAACCAACTTCTCTTGCAACACAACATTCGTGCTCCTTTTCTCCCCCGGCTTCACCTTTGAGAACCGGTTATAGCACAAAGACGAGAAGAAGGGAACAAACACAACATCTGCCTCGCTAGAATTATGCACTCGCACAGCACTACGACCTATCGAATTCTCTGCAAATTTGGAGCTCAAGAGATCCAAAGTCAGCCAGTATTCTATGCTATGCTGCAGATTCAGCCCACCGGGATAGTCAGGAACCTTTACACGAATGTCGGGCCACACATTATTCTCTCCAACACCCTTCCACCCCAATAGATCAAAATGAAACTCTGATGGCAAATCATACATGAAAACCTTAAGAATTGGCTCACTAGCACCACATTTTCCTAGATTCTTATTCCAGTTTGCTCTCTCACCCATTGATTCATCAAGATTTGAATTTTCTGAGAATCGTAGCAGCCTTGAGTTTGGCAAGATGCCAAATGCAACAGAATGAGACTGCCCAGTTGATCTCATAACTGATAGCCAAGATAGTATGAACAACGAAGATGTCAACAAGAACCAACAGAAAAGGGATTTGTAAGCAACGAATCCCATTTTTGACATTCTAACACCCAAATTTAAGGGCTTCTTGTATCAGCTGGATTCAATAACTCAGATACTGGATTAACATTACTATATCAATATCATTGTCAAGATTCGAACTTGGAAAGAACCCTAAATAGGAACCACGTTTTCTACATTTCTAAGCTAAAAATAACTAGCATGCATCAAGGTAAGCTGCCCCAAAATAACATAAAATCAAATGCGAGCAAACCCTTGAAGCTAGGAAGGGTTGATGTACATTGAGGACAAGCGCTTCTCTACTACTGGAATAGAAATGCGAAAGAAATGAAATTTAGATGGATTGCGATGTGAGCTTATGAACCCATGAGCATTCAAGAAAATAAGCGAGGAAAAACTAAAACAAGGTATTTTGTGAGATAGGGTAATCAAAGGGGAAGCAATTTGAAAGACATGAATAGAAACCCAGATGAAATGTGGTATCAGATTATCAACCCAATAGAAAAAACAAGAAATGCGTGTGTGTGTGAGAGAGAGAGGGGCAAATAAATAATGACCAGATGGTGTATGAAATAATTCTCAGATAGAATACCACGCAGTATAAAAATGAAGAAAATTACTTACTAAAAAACACAGGTTATGCAATATCTATTTGTGAGAATGACGAGAGGGAAGGGAAAACTCACAGACAAAGTACTACAACTACCAAATACTCAGAGAAAGGGGCGTTCGTCAATTGTCAATCTTGGTGATATGGACTCCTATTTATTATCCTCTCTCTCTCTTGCTTCCATTTAGGAATTCTAGATCTAAGAAAAAAGATCTAGTTTTTACTTTCATGGTTTCGTCTATGTTTCCACATCCAGATTGTTTTCAATTTTAGTATCTATTAATGTCAATCTTGTTCTATTAAGTCTATGTTGTCAAAATTTGATTCCCCATCACAAACTCTTCGTTCTACCAAAAAATGTACAAATGCAAAACTATTTTAGTTGTCTAATCTCGAGTAAAATCAATTCATGATTACTAATTATTGCCATAATCCTTTTCTTAATAACAAGATAAATAGGGCCCAGATGATTACTAATGAGAGATTATAATTAACAAGCAAGCATCTTTTCCTTCTTTTATGTTCTAGTGGAAAATGAGGGTGACATGCAGGCTATGTTTCTTGTCTTTTTTATAAACTAAGGTGCACCAACCAAGTTGGATTCTTGTAACATGCATGTTGGGCCTTTTTAACCCGTAGTTAGAGGCAGAGGTACTCAGGTCGCCTCCACCCACCATCAAGCTTGGTCCCGAGACAAATTGATAAGCACAAAACTTCCGAAATCGGGCTAAAATGGCACCAACGCAACTTAACCCGAACATTCAACAAAATATAACACAACATAAACATGTCCAAACAAATATTTTTGATGATTTACAACCGGTATCAACACCGATCTTGGGGAGACACTTCATGTAAAGCTTTAACTTGTGGTTTTTTAAGCCTAGAAGAACATATGCTAGGAAAATAATGTGTAAATGAAAATTGCTAAGAATAACTTACACTCTCTCCACTTCAATTTATCTATAAATAAACAAGAAAAACACAGACCCTAATCTTACTACCTGAAGATAGAACATGTGTTTCAGTGCCATCATCAAACAAAGGCCAAAGTTTTTTAACTGAGAGTTAGAATTGGAACTGAGTCTCTGAGGCATAGCCAAGAGCTTCAAGATGAGCAGCCATGGCCTTGTTCATCGGAGGTGGTCCACATCTCAGCATCTGCAGAGACGAACGACAAACTTAGTGCTCGAGAGGCTGCAGTTGCAATGTCGGTCAAGATTTCACATTAGGCTAACACATACCTGGATATCAGAAGCTGGTGGTGGCAGGTGAGCTTGAATCATCTCCTTTGATACAAATCCAACGCCCCCTTCCCATATCTCAGGAGGCTGCGAAAGTTCAAAGAAGCAACAACAAGTACAAGTGTCATTTTTCAATTTATCTCCTCCTTACATACAATTTTACTTTGCTCTCACTCATAAAAGAAATGTCATCTTTCACTAAGCAAAGCAACTTTTTTCGGAGAAAAAATAGATAAAACTGCTTATTTCATTTTTCAAGATTTTCACACAAACCATTTGATTTTTAGCCATGTCTATGGTAACCATCTTTTTCATGTCAAACGGCATGACACAATGCAATATGGTTAGGCATTTTTACAAATCAATCTGAGAAATTAACGAGTCATGGACTTACTTGATTGAGCACGTAGTAGATTTTGAACGAATCGGGGTAAGTTCTCGCAAGATTTTCCAATTCATCCTGAAACCAACAAATAAAACTACTTCAGACCATAGACGACTTGAAACATCTATATGTATTCCACCAGAATAAATCTAACAGTGATTGTAAGTTATTCAAAATTTGAAATGATTTTGGCCCCTACATTGTTTTTTAGCAATAATAAGATGTTGATCATATATGTTATACATCACACTTCTCTTGCACTAATTTGCGGTCAACAAAAAGAATTTTGTAATATTTCATAGAGTTTTAAGTAACATACTTTCCATAGAAGTTCCAATATAGTATGTGCCATTCAGATAAACAAATGGTCAAAGATATATCACGATTTACCTTTAAGAGGATGTCATCCAACGTCACATTAGCATAAATCAGATGAACTTTTGTTTTGTCACTGGGATTTTCAAGAACGGCTCTAGCCACCTGTGCAGTAAAACGAGAAACATGAAGTTAATATTTATCTGTTTGTATCATCATCAATCGTCTTCCAAAATGAGAGAGAGAGAGAGAGAGAGAGAGAGAGAGAGAGAGAGAGAGAGAGAGAGAAAGAAAGAAAACTGCTATAGTGTTAAATATAAACCTGGAACATTGGGGTAATTCCAGAACCACCAGCAATCATTCCAAATGCTCTCACTTGATTTGGATGATACTTAAAACGACCCTAACGACAACGAAATAAAGTTCCTTTAGTAACAGGTCCCAACTTCAAGCAATGGAAAAGCAAGAAATTACCATATTTTATCTATGATTACAAACTCAACCATACATCCTAACACAGTGTACAGGTCGGTGCTACTTCAAAGAACCAATCAACCAAAAAATTAGTTTACACTAAAGGTTAGGTCAAAATGATTATAAGACGCAACAATTTCAATAAAAATCAATTTTCCAAAATGCTAACTTCAGCACAAGATGCTAAACGCGCTGACAGGAATTCTAAACTGAGCCGTAAAGATTACACGGTGGCTATGTGGGCAAGACGTTACTGTAATGGAACAATTTGTATTTGCAATAATTTGATTAACAGTTTCTCCCCAGAATGTGTAAAAGAGACTATTATAGGACAGCAGATACCTTCGGTCCTTTTATAGCCAAATAGTCTCCTTCACGCATTTCTCTGAAATGGTGGGACATTCTTCCTTGTGGATACATCTGGCATAAGGAAAAGTAGAAACAAAAAAGTCAATCAACAGGGACAAAAACCTAACTGTCAAGATACACAGAAATAATGACACATAGACAAAATAAAAATGGCGCGCCTAAAAGAAGAAAAAATGCACCTTTATAACCAGCTCAAAATATCCAACATCAGAATCTAAAGTGGTCGGAGTGTAAGGTTTGATGACGTCTTCACCTTGACCATCCTTACCCCTTCAAGTATAATACAACAAAGCATTAAGCACCTAACGAAAACCAAGAACAGTAATCCATTAAAAAAGCAAGTAGATAAAACGAGCACAAGACTAAGATACCGAGACAGACTTGCAGCTTATGTGTTGGCCTATAGGAAGTCCCAATACCGAGGTTGGTGTGGGAAGTGCAAATCTGAACTTAGCCACATTATGACTAAGTTGTGTTTTCTTGACCAGCTTGAACTCCTTGAAATTATCGGGATCTAAGCACACTGTCAGCCACACATAATACAAAGTCAAGTGAAGAATACAACCTACAGTATCTTACGTTTGGCAAGAACACATAATCTTATACGATTTTCAAGCATTGCATGAAAATCAAGACGAACTGATGGAATAAGGCTTGAAAAAAGCCAGACTACTCAATACATCACATGATCTTGTTCTCCAAAAGCCTATTTAATAAAGATTCGACAAACATAACAAATACGCTCCAACATATTTGTACTTATAGAATCAAAGTCTAAATCAAGCTCGAATGCTCAATAAATAAATATAAAAATACTCGTACAACAGTCAAGCAACACTCAGTTCACTAAACAAGCTCAATAATCTCATGTTCGATACGAACTCAAACAAGCATAAACACTAGTGTACTAATCCCTAGACTGAATCTTGATACAACCAAAACAAGTAGAAAAAAAACAGACTTGAACCCAAATCATGACCCACCCATGAAAAAACAAAATGCTATTTTAGAGCTATCACAGAAAACGCAGCAAAAATATGCAAGAGAAGCCAACAAAAAGCACATAAATTGAGCTGCATAATGCAATGCAACGCAACACAAGATAAAATAAAAACCTTTGGGCTTCTTCGATGATAACAAGAAATAAGCAGCACCAACGCCAACAAGACCAACTGCAACGGCTACAAACAGTTGACCTTCAGGTGTTCCCAAGAATTCCAACGCCCCCATAATGCTAAAACAACGCCTAAGATTTTCAAAAGGGGAAAAGAGCTCAATCAGTGAAGAATCACAATAATGAGACAGATGCTAAATCATGATTCATTCATATCATAAATACAGATACAAGATTTAACAAATCAAGAAAATGGGCGTGTGATTAAACGGTTGAAGATGCCAATAAATGTTGTTTTCTTGGCAATCAAAACACACACACACAAAATCACACACTTTAGGCTAAATCAAAAGAGAATCTTGATTCGTGACGTGATTACCGAGTGAGACTCTATTGATGAGAAAAGGGTTGGGAAAATCAGGAAAAGGAAGAGGGATCTATCTGGCCTAGTGTTTGAATTGTTTTATAGTATCAGCAGCTGCACACGGCTGCAAAAGTGTTATGGCACCTACCATCTCTGTATGTCTGGGTAGCAAAGTAGCAACTACTGGTCCGAAATTTGGGCTGTTCGAGTTTAAGCACCAATGCTCTGCTGCCACGTGTTGATTCTGTTACTTGGTAAATCATAAGATCTCTAGTTTAAGGTTACTAAATTATAGGCCCAAGAATACCAACTAAAAAATTTATAGGCCCAAAGATACCTCAAAGCGAAGAAAAAAATATAGGCCCAGATAGTTCATCCCCCTGTGCAAATTGCAGCAATATTAAAATGAGAAATGATAAACTCGAAATGTTTTGTTTTTTAAATGACATGTTTCCTATTTAGATATTCAAAATTGAAATATAAACAATAATTATTTGCACTGGACGGCCTTTCTAGTACACCCCAAACTTATATAAAAATTATACCAAATTCGAAGCTGTCTAAGTAAATTTGATGTTGCTCTTAAAGGCACCGTCCAAATGTTAGATTTAGGCAAAATATATATATAGATGTATAGAATAGACGAAGTGTTTTTAAGTATCCAGTGACACATTACATATGATATGACCAAAAATCAGCAAATGTGACTTTGAAGGTTTACATGTGAATCTCTTACATGTTTTGAATTATACAAAAACAAAAAATGCTTCTTTGAAGAGTATAATAATTAAATCACATTGTTCTGGTCAATTCAAACTTGTACAAGAAGTTAATACTATAATTAAAAGATTTTTGTATTAACTTTCCTATATTGTTAGATTTTCAATCTCACTTTTAATGCTGTCACTCTGTCAGATTCTCCAAATCGGAAATATATTTTCAGAAATGAAAATATATTTATTTTGGATTCTCAACTGTTAGCATCAAACTCAGGTTTCAATATATAGTGAAAAAGATTTTTGAAAAAAAAAACCCGTTATTTTCTTAGATAATAGTCATATAATTACAGAACTGAATCAGGGAATATACAAACGCAGTTTGAAAACTGCTTCACACTGAAACACAATGGGAAAAAATTCACTTCTAAGTTCTAATTTATATCCCAACACTAATTTCCAGCATTTAATGTTAACTTAGTTACAAAAAGAAGAAACGCTATTCCTTCTGGCTCAAGCTCAAAGATGAGCAAAATCTGGCACTTCCTTTAGTGACTTTTTACATGGTTTCTTGCTTCTTTCATATCGCCTCGGACAGCCTCGTACGCATGGCTTCTGGGCTCGCAATCTTGTTCACACTGCAAGAGAGAAGAAGATTAGTGGTGGTGCTGGTCAGTTGCCAAGTCAGAGGGGGTGGCCAGGGTGGGCTGGAGCCCACACAAATTAGTCAAAGATTGGGAGATACATACCATAAGAGGAGATCGCCACTCAATGAAGGCTTCTCGTAAATCCACTCCGGAGCAAGTTCTTGCAGCAACCTGAGCTGCTCTTCCACCTCCTCTGTTGTAATGGGAGATAAATTTGCTTAGTTAACTTTTTTCCACATAAAAGAATGATGAGTTTTTTATTTAGTTGACGATCTTACTTTTGTCAACGACATCTAGCTGGCTGATTAGTTTCTGTACCAGCTCCTCTTTTGTGATGACTGAGCGTCTGATCGATTGGAAGAAGAAATAGATCCTGTCAAAGAGCTTTGGTAGACCCGCAATCACCTTCCGGCGCCTCATTGCTTGAGAGATTGCTGGCTCTTGCTCCATTGCTGCCAATCTCTCCTTCTCTTGAATCTGCAGATGCAAACAAACTGACATCAGAAAAAAGAAATGATCTTACACTTCAATTTCACAATAGCAAAATCAGTCGTGCTTACAGATTCTATGAGAGACTGTGGGAGAATGCTGAAGATGTCGCCACGAGCTGATGACTTTGCTCTCTGGCCATCCTCATCATCCTTCTTCACGCTCTTCACTGGAGTATCAAATTTCAAAGGCCTATTTGGGGGCGGCCGTCTAACAAGTTTACTTGGCGTTCCGCACGATTCATTATCTGGGCTCATGTAGCATCTTTTAGTTGGCTGGAGAGCAGGCGTAGCACTCTGAGGAGTGGATGTCATGCTCAGTGGAGTTTTAAGCACAGAAACCATATCATCCTCAACAGGATTGGTACATTTTACTGGTGTTTCTGGGAAAGTAGAAGGCATTTTACTGCCTAAGAAAGCTTCATATGAAGAGCATGTTTCCCTGCCTGAAACTCTGGCAGTTTCACTAGTTTCTTTATGAGAGCTACCGGTCGCAAATTTATCTTCAGAACTGACTGAATGAAGAACAGCAGCAGTGGATGAGAACTCCTCTTGCTTTAGTTTTTCCATTTGATGGCCAGAATTCTGCAGTGAAAATCTCCTTTTGAATGATGGAGCCAGAAGTGATGCTCTGACTGATGATCCTGAGAATGCCACACCCTGCATCGAAGTTATTCCAGAAGGCTGAGCTGACTTTGTAGTCCTCTCCTTTGGCCGATTAAATGGTTCCGGTAGCACCTCCTCTGGAACTTCATCACCCTTAATTCAGAATGTGGAAAATTGTCATCAAGTAATGTATGAAGAAAAAAGCAGCGCCACAAAATCAATGGATGCAGTCATCATTATCAAGTCAAGTATGCATTTTACCGACCACTCCATCTAGTCTAACTTGAGCAATCACAATGGTTCAAGCAAATCATTGAGCAAACTAGGAAGTTTTATGACTAAGTATGTTTTGTACAGGTTTATGGCAATAGGAAAACTAAACGAACTATAGAGCAAGATTTGGATCAAATGCTGAACAATTGTGCACTGGCATTGCAAGAAAAGTTAATCTATCACCAAAAACATAGCTATAGCAGCATCCTTTTCATATCCAGAACCGCTCTGAGACATTTATAGGAGCGGAATCAATTTAATCCACAAAGAATATATCTATATGTGAAAATTACTCTCAATAAAATTGACATTTGGTCAATGAGACTGACCAATTAATCAGAATAAGAATTTCTACTAAAGTACAAGCATTTACCTCTGGATGTGATTTAAAGAAATCTAGAAGCCGGCTGCGAAACACTTTTCTCAACTGTAAATTCCCAGATTTGGACTTGCTTTTGCTCTTAATTGCTTCAACATCCAATGTAATACGAAGATCAGGTTTCATACAGCTAGTGCGCTCATCGTGTTGAAGGGTTTTCTCCAACACAATGGCCTCAGGCAAGATGAACTTCAATTGAGCTAAATGACTATATGTAAATCTCCTGAAATTTTAAGCCGACTAACAAATCAAAAAATCTGCGTAAAAGTGACAAGAAATCATAAAAATGTAATACATCCATTAATCTAGATTCAGATTCTGCATACCTATCAGTCAAAGTTCCTATTTGGGGACTAATATTACTAAATGTTGTCGCAGATCTCTTCAATTGGAGCAACCTGATTGAGGAATCCAAGCTGTTGAAGAACTTCTCCAACAACTCATATCTAAAAATTAAACATCAAACCATACCATTAGAAGCGGGAAAAAAAGGAAATATTTGACAAAAAGGGGGAAAATATCAATTATTATATTTAAAATTCATTGAGGAAAACAGCAGAAAATGGATTCTCGATATAGAATAATATACAGATAATACACGTGCAGATCTGAAACTCATTCACAAATCACAAATCCGTAAAATAAAATCCAGATTTCAACAAAACCACTCACTTTTCTGGAAGCTCTATGTCAGCAGCAGCAGGCTTCTTCGGCTCTGCAATTTCCTCTTCCTCAAAAGTCGAAACCGGTTCGCTTCTCGGAGGCGGATCGGATCCCCGTTCACGGAGCTTCATCGCCGCTTTCCTAACATCCGAAATCGAAAGAGCCACGCCGCGATTGCGCAGCCTACGCGGCTGGTCCGCCGGCTTCCCCGGGGTCTTCACACCCAGCGGGTCCGGGGTCGGGTCAGAAACCTTCCGATCCGATGGCGCCGGTGAGCGCAGAAGCTTCTTGGACTTGAAGGAAGACATCGGCGACTGGTTACTGGCATCCATAGCAGCTCAAACACACACAGTGGATGTGAAGGTGGAGCCCCCGAGGTATAAATAGGGAGCTGCGCAGTATAGGCGTTAAGGGTTCTTTTTGGCGCGCAGTCTGACGTGGAAGGTCGCAAACGTCAGATTTAGCGCCAAATTTCACCAACGGGAAGAAAATGAGGGCGTTTGCGTCATTTCATTGCTAGGGAAGAAAGTATTTGGGTGAGCCGTTGAGAGCTTCAGGCCCATTTGTTTGGCTGAGGGCCCAATGCAGCCCAAGTAATATCGGCTTTGAAACTCTCTTTTCCCACAACAATTGATTTTAGGAAAACAATCCCAAACATAATAATGAATTTCATAAAAGTTAATTTGTGTAAGTTTACAAAATTTTGTTTTAATTTCTGTATAGACCTTAGGATCCTCGAGTACGAGGATTGAAATGCTATTTCGTAAAGTAATATTAAATTATTACATTTGTATGTTATATCAAAGTATCGTGCATTATTTTCTTTGGAGATCACCCATTAATTTGAAGTTGAGGTCGAGATTCGTAATAACTAATAAATCACATGAATTTGAATTTCATAAAAAGCATTATATTTGTAATAAATCAAAATATTAATAAATACTCCCTCATTCCAATTAACTTGAGAATTTATTTTGAAACGTCTCAAAATTGATATGACTCGAGCTAGTAGGGACGGAGCCACGGAGGGGAGGGAGTATAATATAATAAAAGATCGAAAACACCCTCTTCTAAAAATTATAAGCATATATAGAAAAGCTTATTGCCATCTAAAATATTACACGTTTTCTTAAGAAAGTAATTGATTATATACAAGTACCTTGTTCTAGAATAGCTTATTATATTATGCGCATAAAAGTCGGTTCAAGCTTTACAAATATATACTTTACCTTCTTTGTAATCAGTGGTCAAATTAAATTAATTTCAGGTCAAAATCCAATAGTAAATAAGAATAGTTTCGATGGTTGTAGTATAAATTGTTTTTTTACTATGCCATTTAAGTGTCATATCAAAAATCATAATCTTCTAATTTTTTGAGTTAATTCCTAAAATGTTATACCCTAAGGATGCTTTTGGTAGGGGCTATGAGATGAACGGAAATATGATTATAGATGATGAGCCCATTGATAAATTTCATTTGTTATTTGGTTGAAATTTCATTTGTTTATTTGGTTGAAATGATTAATGCTAAAGATAAATTAATATTTTTATATTTTTACCCCTTCACATAATTAATATTTATGATTAAAATACATCATCTCAAATCTCTCCTAGGGCTGGGAAAATATACCGAAAATACCGTATACCGCACTTATCGTACCGAAAAAATACCGAAAATGCCGATATTTTCGGTATACCGCAATTTTCGGTACGGTATGATACCGTACCGTTGGATTTCGGCATGACAACGGTATGGAATGT
>JAYJMF010000002.1:3206431-3247259 GCA_036873715.1 Salvia sclarea | reverse complement strand
TATATATATATACTCGTGTTCGTGTATAATTTTACTGAGTTAAAAGAAGTATAAAAGGAAGGTGTATAGGAATTCACTAAATTATAAGAATTGTTTGGTGACTTATCTTCTTAATTGCTCACTGATTGTTTACAGAGAACTGATTTTGGGTTTCTCCCATAAAAGAAATTAAAGATCTGGTTTTGGGTTTAAAATACTATAGCAAATAGCATTAATTCAGGGTTAATAGTTAAAAATCAAAAGGCATATGTTATTTTATTTTAATTATTTATTTTGGACATGTTACCTCTATTAATAGTTCTCTACATCGTGCGTCCTGATTGGTGAACAGATATGTCTCGTCATATAAAATACATATAAAGACAAGTTGAACGAGCAATTAGATTAATTAATATATCTTATTTAAGAAGACGAGATATATATATATATATATATATATATATACACGATGATAATTAATTAATGTTTAATTGTGGGTGACATTATTTCATTTCAAACATTAAATTATCATTAGCACATGACTTTTCTTTTCGGGACATTCAATCTAAAAAACTAAAAATCATAAGTACATAGTTATACTAAAAGTTATTATTCACTTATAATCTAATATTTTTGTTCGTATAATTACTTTATCAGAACGACGTCCTTCCCTAATTTGCTCCCAACTTTCAACTTTCAAGCATCATTCTGTTCGCTCGGGTGTTCTGATGATGGATCGCATACCATTGAAAGGCCTTTCGAGTGTAGAATATATTAGGATTTGATTTTATGATGTTTAATGACTAATTCAACTGTAATCTTTGCGATGAACATAAATTTTCTATAACTGCGCAGTTCCGACCAACACTGATGGTTGGACAACTAAGACCTCTCAAATCAACGAGCTACTGAGGTATCTAACATTTTTTATTTATTTAAAGGTTCATCAATAAATTGGTGATCAATTTAAACATTATTTGAACCTAATCAATTAAGGTACTAGCTATTTTTTTTTATTTTTTTTAAAACCAAAAACAAAATCACAAAGTCGTGTTGTTTTGGCTCATAACTTGATGTTATGTGGACAAATCAATAGTTATATAAGAATTTGTTAGTCCTAATCACACTTCCATCAATAATCGTCGAATTAGCGGGAACATAAATGAAATTCACGAAGGCCTAACTATAAAATAGCCTTACCTTTGACCAAAAGTAAATAATTTTTAATTTATATTAATTAAATAAGATATTAGCAAACTATCAGTCTCGTGACAGATATGTCTCATAAAAAATTTGACTCCTCAAATACAGTAAAGTAATATACAAGCTCATCCACAAATAAAGACAGGACACACAGGAAGTACTTAATTATAAAATTTATAAGAAAAAGACAGGAGGTTAAATCTATTTAATATAACGATGTGTTGATGATATTATTCTATATTTATGTGTGGCAGATTTCCTATTTTAGTATCACGTAATTAATGCTTAATCAATGTAGATTAAGTTGAGCTATTTTAGTATCACTTAATTAATTAATGCTTAATCAATGTAGATTAAGTTTAGTAGATTCCCTTTAGGCCTTCAGGTTCCTGAGTTTTGAATTTTGTGATTGAAAGCTTATGAACTCGTTAATTTATATCTTCTAGAAAAATATTTTTTTCAGTGATATAATAGATTAATATTAATATATTTAGCACTATTATTGAAAGAAAAGATATATAGCAAATCAAACTCTAAATAAATTAATCTATTAAAATAAATAATAAGTTATCTTGAAATTATTTTATCTCTCATTTCTTACACACATAATATTAATGGTGTTTATTTTAAAAATTACTAATACCCATGAAGGGTATAGGTGAAGGGGTGGGAGAGGCCTCATCTGTCTTCATCAAATAATTTGAAATTAACACTTAAAGAATAGTTTAAATCACCCCAACAATTAAATATGGGTTTTTAGTTGGGGGCACAAAAGTATATATTTATACAAAATTTCATGTAGTGAGATCTTATAAAAACTTAGGTGTGCAATTAGTAGAGAAACAACTCAATATTCTTAGACTAATTTTGTACTTATCGCAAATCATATATGCAAATCATATTGTGTATATGCATGATATCTTATTAGTATATACAAACCAATATCAAACATTGATTGGATATATACTAATGTAAATAAGGTAAATTGCATGCATATAAGAATTAATTTTTAAACATGAAATTTCATTTTAAATTTCTACGATGACTAAACAATTACTAATTAAATTGATTGGATATGTACTAATGTAAATAATGTAAATTGCATATATGCATATAAGAATTAATTCTTAAACATAAAATTTCATTTTAAATTTCTACGATGACTAAACAATTACTAAAAGGGTCGGGATAATATAGTCAATTAAGAATATATATATCCCACAACTAAACAAACCTATCCAAATATATTTGTTGAATAAGTACATTGCATATATACATATAAGAACTAATGTTGAACATAAGATTTCATTTTGAATATCTACGATGACTAAAAAATTATAAAAAGTTTAATGTACAAATTTAAAGAATAAATATGCTACAATTAAGATAAAGCTATCTAAATACCTTTTGGTTAATTAATAATTCTAAAAATAGAGAAATTAGATCAATTAAAAATTAAAAATATTAAATTAAAATGTATAAAATTAATAAAATATAAGAAAAAAGAACTGTTAGATATATATATATATTTTTATTTCACGTAAGCGCGGAACATTAATGGAGCTCACCACTCCATGTTTGCTAGATCTAATCTTAGATAGTATCTGGATAAAATAAGTCTCATTGACCTCGTGGTAAATTAAAACTTAATTATATATTTTTTCAATGAGATTCATAATTATTAAATAATATACCCATTCTTCCCTCAAAAAAAAAAAATATACCCATTCTCCCAAGCGAAATTAAAGCCAGCTTTCATTCGCGTAGCACGTGAATTTTTTCGTTCGAGTTCGAATAGTTTTTTTTTTAAAAAATGGATTAGGGTTTCTCTTTTATTTTCTCTTAATGTAGAAATTTCATCACTAACGAAGTTTAACACATAGGTCTCAGTTTCTTTTGATAAATAGTAAAATGTGGAAAGAAGGCACAAGCTTATTTAAAAATATGAATTTCTCCCAAAACCAACATCATATTCAACCAAATATAAGGAGATATATAATCATGTTTCATTAATAAGGGTGTACATAAAATATTTTCCAATTCTGTTCACATATTTTCTTATTATATTTTTTGTAATGTTTATTTTGATAATGTCTTTTTTGATGTGGGAACATTATTCTTAGTTAATTGTTATTAGGTTTATTTTTCCCACCAAGAACATACGTGTATTATTTGTAGTTATTTTATGTTTTCTTACTTTGGTACTAATTTTATCCACTTGTTTAGTTTAGTTGTATTTTTTTTCTTTTCTTTATAAATTATTATGCAATAACACAATAAATTAAATGATTAAGAAAATGAAATGATGAGATAAGAAAAGGACAAACTAAACAAATGGATAAATACTATATCTATATTCCACAGTCTTTCTTGGAATAGGTCAAGCAATAATATAAATAAGGTCCCCAAAAATAAAAGGTTTGTTAAATTAATGTGAAAATACTTTTCTAAAACTAATTGTCCCATTAAATTTCCTGTAATTATTCTTTTAAATTTTTTCTTTCTTTTAAAATGTAACATATTTATTATTTTAATTCATTTTATCACATTATAACAAGGATTAGCAGTGTTTTAGTAGTGTTTTATGTCCCCAACTTTTATTAATGAAAATGTACATCAATCTTTAATTCAGTCCATAATATGCCCACCGTCAAAGAATCTGGTGACGAAATGATGACTCACCTCGGCGGACTTTCAGGTGGACTTATTTTCCACGTCATACTCTAATACGATGTCTATTGTTTTCAAAATATATCCCCACTTTAAGCCTTATCCAATATATGTCCTCAACTTAAACTAACGAAAAACAGATATCATCATCTTTCAATTTTTTTTATAATATGTCCCCAACTTACGCACATAATTATGATGGCTCATCTTGCTGGATCCTTAGACGATATAACTTCTTTTTCCACTTTGTACTGTAAAATGATGATGTTTTTAACCCCCGATCCCTACCAAAATTCTTTTTCCATTCTCTTCTCGTTTTGGTAGTGTTCTTAGGCAATGTTCTCACCGATCAAAATAAGATGAAAAATCCAGAACGTAATTTTGGAGATGTCCATTCTCTAACCAAATATGCATTGTTATAGTAAATCTGAAAGAAATTAATGTACTTAATTTTAGTTAAAACTAATTTAAATATATATCTGGAGATATATTTTGAAAAATGTTTGTGAGGTTTCAAAAGGAAATATAGGTAAAATCTAATGCATGGAGAGTATTTATTTGCTTAACATTCAAATTGTACAAAATACATCTTTTGTCTTTTACAAAACAAAATTAAGGCATGCAAGTAACTCTATGCATACGACGGGTCAAAGGAAGTAGCTAGGCACGTACCTTGGCAAAAGGTTTATCTATCTAATTAATTACTTAATTAGTCATTATTACATGCTCCAAGATATAATTAATTTGAGACCAACTTGCATACCAACGACTCAATTTCTTATTTGAGACCAACTTGCAACCATCAATTTTAAGTTTATGTAAAAGTCACCTCTTGGAAGATGAAAAATCTAGGACATAAATTTTGGAGATGTCCATTCTATAACCAAATATGCATTGTTATAGTAGTTTCGGAAGAAATTAATGTACACTTTCAATTAAACTAATTTAAATTAATTTATATTTGGGGATATATTTTGAAAAATGTTTAAAGTTGGAACATTTTTTTTTGGAAAAAGCATAAAATTGGAAATGCATGTGAGGGTTCAAAAGGAAATATAGGTCAAATCTAATGCATGGAGAGTATTTATTTGCATATTCAAATTGTACAAAATACATCTTTTTGTCTTTACAAACTTTTTATTTGCTTAGGCATGCATACAACGGGTAAAATGAAGTAGGCACCTTCACAAAAGGTTTATCTATCTACTAATTAATTAATTAATTGATTAATTAATTAGTCATTATATATTCCCTCCGTCCCATGATACAAGTCCCATTTTGCCAATTTGGGTTGTCCCACAATACTTGTCCCATTTCCTTTTTAAGCTAAAATTTACTCACAAAAAAATTATGGGCCCCATATGGACCCCACTACCTCACTCACATACATTTCATTTTCTTGGTCCGTATGCATAAAACAGATGGGACATGTATATTGGGACGGAGGAGGGAAGTAATTAATTAGCATCATAAAAGACTCTGCATGGCAATATTAAATATTGCATGCATGTGTAGTTGGATCCGGATAACAACTACAAAATTAGGAGTAATTAAATTATTAGGTCACAAATCAAACACTATAAATAGACAAGCATATATATATATATATATATATATATATCCAATCCAAACCATCATCACTCAATCAATCAAATTCATAATCATGGCTTCCCTTCAATCTTCCTTCACATTGCTCGCCGCCACTCCCAACTCCCGAAATTCCCAATTCCCAAAGCCCTCTCAGCTCGCCACCGGCGACGCGAGGCGGCGCCACCAACTCAAGGTCTCCTGCAACTGCAACGGCAACGGCGGCGGCGGCGGCATTGACCGCCGCAACATGCTCCTCGGGCTCGGCGGCATCTACGGCGCGGGCGGCCTCGTCTCCGGCGGCCGCAGCGCCAAGGCCGACCCGCTCCTCCCGCCCGACCTCAGCACGTGCGACCCCGAAGGCGCGTGGACCACACGCGACGGGGAGGTGATTGAGCTCGACGTCAACTGCTGCCCGCCCTTCACCGACGTCGTCACCGACTACAAGCTCCCCGCCGCCTTCACGCGCCTCAAGATGAGGCCGGCGGCGCATGGCCTGACGAAGGAGTACATCGCCAAGTACGAGCGCGCCATCGAGCTGATGAGGAACCTCGACAAGGAGGACCCCGACGACCCCCGCGGGTTCACCCAGCAGGCCAACATCCACTGCGCCTACTGCAACGGTCCCTACGACCAGGTTAGCGGGAAAGTGCTGTAAATAACAATATATATATGAATAAGGGTAAAATAGTCATTTATGATGTAGTAATTATTTCCATAAAAGGAAGGTGTCTGATTTTGTGGGACATCCTAAAATGGAAAAATGTATCTGAGCTGGGTGGAGCTCAAGCACCTCCTGACAAAAGAATTTGGTTTATTTCTTTCAAATTTTATTTTGTACTCCCTCAGTCTCTGGAAAGTGTGCGAGTCTTTCCTCTTTTGTCCGTCCCTCAAAATTGTGCAGACCCTCTTTTTTGGAAATCTACTTTATCAAAAAGTCAATAATTTATTAAAAAGTGAGACATTTTCTCCACTCGCATTCATTTTATCACTCATTTTATTAAAATTTGTGTCACTCCCAACGTTGCACACTTTTAAAGGACGGAGGAAGTATAATATTCTTGGCTTTATATATAATAAAAATATAATTTCGCCTGTTCATTTATATGATGAGCAGGTGGGCTTCCCAGGGGTGGACATCCAGGTGCACAACTCCTGGATCTTCTTCCCCTTCCACCGCTGGTACCTGTATTTCTTCGAGAAGATCATGGGGGAGCTTCTGGGGGAGCCGGACTTCGCCCTGCCCTACTGGAACTGGGACAACCCCAAGGGCATGCAGATGCCGGAGTTCTTCAACAACGACAAGTCGCCCCTCTACGACGAGAATCGCGACCAGACGCACCTCCCGCCCACCCTCGTGAGCCTCACCCCGACTAGGGACGCCCTACCGCCCCCGGCCCAGCTCATCTCCAACAACCTCACCCAGATGTACAAGGAAATGATCGGCGACCTGAGCGACCCCATCGACTTCTTCGGGCAGCCTTACCGCGCGGGGGACCCCCCTCCCCCGCGGGGCGGCATGGGATCCGCCGAGAAAGGCTCGCACGGTGGGATCCACGTGTGGACGGGGAACCCGGAGAACCCAAACAACGAGGACTTGGGGAACTTCTACTCTGCGGGGCGGGACCCCATCTTCTACGCCCACCACGCTAACGTAGACCGGATGTGGACCATCTGGAACAAAATCCCGGCGAATTACCCCAAGGAGATAACCGACGCCGACTTCAGGGACGCCGCCTTCTTGTTCTACGACGAGAAGAAGAACCTCGTGCGCGTCAGGGCCTCCGACTGCTTCGACCACAGGAGCATGGGATACGATTACCAGCCCAGCGAGACGCCATGGATGTGCTACCGGCCCGCACAGAAGCTCGTCCCTGCGGACATCAGGAATCTGGCCGAAACGGCGCAGACTCCCGACAAAGTCTTCCCTCTGACCCTCACCAGCACGGTGAGGATCATTGTCGCGAAACCAGCCAAGGGGAAAACCGATGAGGTGCTGGTTCTGGAGGACCTCGTCACCGACACCACCAAGGTGGTGAGGTTCGACGTGTTCGTGAACGACGAGGACGACAAGCCGCAGGAGCTGGACAGGGCGGAGTTCGCGGGGGCGTTCACGCAGGTGCCGCACAGGACGAGGAACCAGGAGGGGGCCGCGGGGGCGTACAAGATAAACCTCAAGGAGCTCTACGAGAACATCAACATCTCAGATGATGACGCGTCGGTTGTCGTCACCATCGTCCCCCACATCAACGGCGACACCGTCACCATTGGTGGTATTAAGATCGTGCCGCGCGTTGCCGCTTGAGAATTCGTCGACTCTTCCATGTTTTTGTGTGTCTGAATAAGCCCTAGCTTTAATTTGTTTGTTTTCGAAATAATCGGGTGTTTTTTTGCGCTCGTTGTGTTATCTTTCGAGTACCGGAAGAAAGTGACATTTTCTTTTAAGGAAAGTCTTTGTTTTTATCCCGACAAATTGTTATAGACAATGTTCCAACAATTTTGGAAATTAAATAGAACAACAACGAATTAAAAGTGAAAATGCACGCAATGGAGTAGTTTTTATTTACAAGTTATGAACAAACTTGTAGACCGGATCCACTAATCTCGTGAATCAAGAGCGAATACAATAGAAATATAGCAACTATTGTGTTATAACCAACATGTTTAGAAAACAGTCAACTCTAAACCTATTGTATCTTGTTGCTGAATAAAAAGGGCTTATAAGAACGTCCAAAACATAAACTCAACCTATCAAAAAGTTTCCCTATTCTAGAGCTAACGTATTTCTACACTCATGACACCTCTGACAGAACGTTGAAGGATGTGTTGATCCAAAATTATAAGTAACAACATGCAAGAAGACTTGCAATCGACTTGCATTCGAAATTTCTTGATACTTGAAGCTCTGCATCTGTATCCCCTATTTATAGTCGCATGGTATCTTTGCTTACCAAGAATCTGCAGCACGTTTGAAATCCCTCAACTGATTCTAGGTGGGTTGTTACTTGCTCTTAAAAAGTAGCTACCTTAACTACGTTAACTTGGTTGATAAAGTCAAAGCTTCTAAGTAAAGACTTGGTCTTACATTCGGATTTTATATCATTAATCCTTTAACCTAGCCAAGTTTAAACATACAATATACTACAACAAGTTAATGGATAGAGTCATAGACTCTAACAAAGAAGAAGAAGAAGAAGAAGAAGAAGAAGAAGAAGAAGGGTGAGCAGAAAAGATCGAAAAATCGATCTGACCAACAAAATGAGTCAAAATTGGTTGTGGGTGCTTATATTGGGGCACTTTGGTCCTAAGCGTCCTATTACCTTTGTAATGGGTCGCTTATCTATAAACTGTCTTAATATATGAAGCATACATAAAATTATAATATACGGGACTCTTTAAACACAATTCGACCTATATTGTTGTAATAGGACGTCAAAGGAAAAGTGTCTTAACAAGAAGCATCCCATAAAATAAAATAAAATCAATTGTTACCAAATTCAATAAGGTGGTGATTGGTATGATGGAATGGAGGTGGGAATGGAATGGTGATTCCTATCTCCATTCCATTCCATTGCTTGGTATGATTTTTCCATGGGAATCACCATTCCCTTTGGAATCACTATTCCCCCTCCATTGGGAATAACCATTCCTTCCAAAACACATGGTATTGCCCATTCCATTCCTTCCTTAATTCCTTCATCAAATTTATAATTCATATATTAACTATTCCTATTTATTTATAATATTATTCATAATTATTTCTTAAATTTATATTTTTCACAAAATTATCCTTATATAATATTTATTTAATTTTTTATAATAATATTAAATTATAATAATAATTTTGTGAAAACACACACACAGAAACACACACTGCACACACACACACATACACACCTTAAACAAGGTTTGTCATTTCATTCACCTCTTCATTCCATTCCCTCCTTCATTCCATTCCCTCCTTATTTCATTCCATCATACCTATTACCACCTAAGTATCTAACAAAAGGATATATTCTCAAAAAGAAAAAAAGGAAATTACTTGAACTTCTTCCATCCCATCACAGTTATTAGTACTTTTTTTTATACATGATTTTATGAGAGTTGAGAAATAATATAAAATTATAAAAATATACTCCCCTCCATCCTGTAAAAATAAGTAATTAATTTCGTTTTGGGATGTCCTGAAAAATTAGTCTCACTCCATTTTGTGGTAACTTTCCCACAATATTTTATTCTTTCTTTTTAACTTTTTTACAATTCACTTACAATAATGTGGGTCCCTTTCTTCACTGACAATAATTTTACCAATATTTCCTTAAAATCCGTATCATCCCTTTTTAGGCCTATTTTTATAGGATGGAGGAAGTATATAATTTAAAATTATATGAATAATAAAAATATTTTAAAGATAAATATAACAACTTCGTTGGGATAGTCGGAGAAAAAAAACATAACAACTTTTTCAAGACTCATGAAGTCATGAGTAGACGAGTAGTTCCCTAGTTTGCATAATTTGACTGATCTATTTCCTTTGTTCAATTGCAAACGAGTGATCTATTTAAAAAATCACACTTCTTTTTTGAAACAAATTAAGCCCAATAGGTCCAACTCCAAATAACTAAGGGATAATTATAGGGGTAGGGCGGAGAATTTAGTTTCAATTCTTCGGTATTCTCGGAACCGAATGGGAACCATGGCACCGTGGTACTCCCAGTACCGATCCATATGACACTGATACTGGGGCCGGTTCCCTCCTTGATATAATTTTCGGTTCTAGGTACCCGAAGAACCGAAATTAAATACTATGCCCTAATTTAATTTTCAATTATAATCTAAGAAGACCACTTCTTCACTTCACGATTCACGTCTTCTCTCACACCACACACATGCGACGTCGACGGGACCTCCTCCACCACGCCACCGCTGCGCCTCTGCCTACCGCTGCTCGCCCGACGCCGCCGACCGCCGGGGGACCGCGCGCACAGCTGCCGCCGACCCTCCTCCACGACGCCGCCCTCCATGCTGTTGTTGTGCCGCACCATGCCTCCTCCAAATTCGACTCCTCCCGAGTCCGACGCAAGATGCAACGATGCCCACAACGTGTAGAAATATTTTTTAATCGAAAAAATAGGAAATGAATTGTTAATTATTTTTTTAAAAAAATTCGAGTAATTTCAGTACTCTCGAAACCAAAACGTGCTACCCAGTACCGAGTAACGATTTGGTACTGGGGCCGGTTCCTCCTAGGGTATGTTGGGTTCGGATACCTGAACTTTCAGTTCTGGGTACCCAGAACCGAAGCGATTCTGGCCCGGCCCGTAAAATTGGAAAAATCCGACGAGCTTGGGCCAGGCTGCCCGGGCCCAAGAAATTGACACCCCTAGATAATTCTATACGCCATTTTTACTCACATATTCTCCTTTTATTACGCCGCGGTTTCAGAATTCAATCCAAAATCTCCTTTTATTATATACTTTTAATATTATCTTTTCTATCGAGATGAAGCAAAATATTGAATATAACTTAGTATATAGTAACAAATAACATCAAATAAATTTCGACCGAAATTCCACAAAGTACATACTAATAATAATACTAATAATTATGTTGTATGCTGAGTACTAGAAAGATGCCATGGGTATTTTAAATTGAGGTGGACGTAGACACACATTCATCCTCTAACTCTAACCTCACTTGAAGAGTAGGTGCATCTCTTTTTTTAAGTTTGATCCGAGTGCAAAAAATGTGATGAGTAAAAGTGTTTAAGATGTATGTGTGTGAATTTGATTAAGACAAACTGTGTGTGCTGTGAAATTAATAACGAGTGTCATATATAAACGAGATGAATGCATCCGGCTCTGATCTCCCACAACCACAAGCGCAACCGCGATTCTTTTGCAGGTACTCTGCTGGGTACGTAGCTCTATCCACCCAAACACCTCGCTCCTCACATCCCACCATTCCATGCAAACCAGCTAGTGGATCCTCCCCCCACCCACCATACGCCCCCTCATCTCGTGCCCCTCGATTCTTTTCCATGATTTCGTCTTGGTACGTGCTATAAAATACCTTGTACACGTCATTCTGCTCCCACCCCATCCCGACCGCATTTGGCCATCAACTTGTACCCCAGCTGGATGGAGACCCTCATGGTCGGCTTGCTCCTATGCGTTGAGGATGACTACGAGGAGCATGTCGTTGCAGTGGCACACGACGCCATGTGTCCTTCCATCATATGAGAATTCACCGGGCTGTCTAGATAGCACCCCACTACGCGATATACCATCCGACTCAAACTATAGAGAAACAACCCCCTCCCCCCCCCCTCCCCTTTCAAGTATCATAGATCAACAGATTCATTATATATATAAACCCTAATCCAATTGGATTAAGGTTAATCAACATATATCATTATATCAATTCGAAAAAGTTGACATGACTTGACACATAATTTTCTTTGAGTATAGATTGATAAAACTAATTCAATCTAATATATGATTATCCGGATTACCTAGTTTTGAACTTGTTTAACCATTTAAACTTTAAATATTTAAATATATATTGTATCACTCCATACCATCCCTAACCAAATCCCCCCTATAGTCAATTCAAATTCAATACTTCGATCACATCATGACCCAACTAGAGAAAAATAAAAAGGTTTCATCATTAGGTTTTTAGAAAATTTACATAAGGATTGAACGGTCGTGTTTGTACCTTTCGGCTCTGTACTCCGACTTCGACTGAAGTAGGGGGATCAGTTGCTTTAGTCTTCCACACGCGCGGTTGATATTTATATGTAAGATTAAAATAAAAACATAAAATAGAAGAGAAGCACACTCCCATGCAACAGGTCGCACACTGTGCGACCGATCAACGGCCCACGTTGACCGTTGACCGGGCGGTTGACTTTTCGATTTTATTTATTTATTTTTTTAACAGATCGTCAAGTACCAAGTGCCATTTTTTATTACTAGTAGTGTCATTTTGTACAAGTATTAGTGCCAATTCGAATAATAAATAATGCACTATTATTTTTCTAAAACTCTAACCCATAAAACTAAACCATAACCCCTAAACATTAAACCCTACCCCCTAAAATAAAGCCCTAACCCCTAAAAACTTAAATCTAAAACGTGTTATTTTGAAACACTATAAGTACCAAATTTTATAACTAACAGTGTTAATTCGAATAACTATTAGTGTCACTTCGAATAACTATAAGTGTCACTTTGTATAAGTAACAGTGCTAATTTGAAAAATATTAGTGTCATTTCTAAACCCAAACCTCTAAAATTAAATAATAACCCCTAAACACTAAACCATAACCACTAAATACTAACCCTAGTCATTAAACACTAAAAGTGTCATTTTTAAACACTATATGTGCCGTTTCCAATGAGTAATAGTGTCCCTCTAAAAATAATAATAGAAAGAGTGTCAATTTGAAAAACTAAAAGTGTCATTTTATATAACTACAAATGTCATTTCGAATAACTAATAGTGCCCCCTACAAATAATAATAGGGGGCGGCAAACAAATAATAGAGGGCGGCAAACAACAAACGGCTCCGTCTTCGGCTTCGAAAATTAATATATAGATAATGAGACTGACAATAATTTTGTCTTTGAGCTCGCTCCGAGTTCGCCTTCGGCTCCCCCTCGCTCGACTCATAGCTTAGAATAAGAGCGGCAAACAATTGGTACTTTATTATATAATTAAAGTGTATTTTTATATAACTAAAAGTGCAATTTTAATATACTAAGAGTGTCATGTTATATAATTAAAAGTGCCAATAAAATTAAAGCACAAAGAAAATGACACATTTTAGTGGGATTCAATTAATATAAATTAATTAAAAAAAGAAAAAATATACAAAAAAAAAAAACACAAAGAAAAGAAAAGAAAAAACAAAACAAAACACACACACATAAAAATCGAAAAAGAAAAGGAATAAATGAAAAAAACAAAAAAAATTAAAAACAAACCTGCAAAAAGCTGCTATTGATAGGAATCAAACACACGCAGTTAAGCCCAAGAACTCAAGTTCGGGCTGCGCGCCGATCAACTACAACATATGATTAAGTATTAAACGCGCATTATTTGTATATATATCTGTGCGAGTGCGTAGTGTGAACGCACGCTGCTACAAACCATGCGACAAGTTGCATACAAATATTTGCCAATCGAAGAATATTGACTAGCCGAAAAATTAGAACAATAGGTTCCCAATAAAACGACACTAATTCGCTCTATCCATCCATAAAAAGTGCACATTTTTCTATTTTGCGTGTATCGTCTGCAAAAGTGCACGCTCGGCATTTAATTGAGGCAGCGCATCGCATTAGAAAAGGATGTTATTTTGCTATGTACAATTTAAAATAATACAACATGGATAAATAATTCTTCACTTGCCAGTGGGTGGCAAATACTAGAATCAGGTTGGATCAGGGTGCCGCCTGGGATGACGCCTCGTAGATTTCATCGACATGAGCTGCAGGCACGTAAAACGCGTGCTTCAACGGGCTTCGTGTGCAGCTATAGCACACGTACACGAGCAGCGCCAATGCCAGCCATATTGAGACCAGGGTCCAAGTCGCAGCACTGCACGTTGAGACGGCCCAAAAAGTCGAATTCCTCATCAATAACAATTTTACAAATACGCTACCGGAGATGGATTTGGATCCAAATACGGGCGTCTTACTAATCTTGGCCTATCTCACACGAGTTTTTATCCTTACGAGTATGCTTATTCAACATTTCATCATCAATATCAAACTACTCACCTGAGATTGACTAACAAGTACATGTTGATGAGAATGCAAGTCACCGGCAGAAACGGGACGAACGGGCAGATGAAACCTAGACAAGACGCAACATCTCATAAGAATATATGCGCAAGAGACAAGATTTAGATGTGTTTCAAACGACTTGAAACCATGACTAATCATCAGCATACCTCCTTCTTGCCCAAAATTATGTCTAGCGACGTCTTGATCTATACAAGTTAGCATTATTAGACCTGAAAGAAGGAGAAGCACGCCAATTCCAACTAGTGTAGATCGAAGAACACTGGCATATGTAGAGAAACATCACTAGGCAGTCAAAACGACAACAAGAAGCGTGCTCTCAAGTCTAGAGTCGATCAAGTGTAACAGAAAAACCATATACCCTGAGATGATCGAGAATGAAGTAGCACAAGTAAAAATAAGCACACCAATGCACGTGATCGCGATAGCCCAGCCAGCAACCCTCCTTCGATTCCCTTTGTTCACAAGGACTACAACAGATAGAACAAACAGAATCATCACCTACTTCTTTCAAAATGATGATCATTCAGAAAAATAGACATTCTAGAAGAATCAGATGAACTTACAGTTCCAACCCCTATTTATAGGATGGCATCTAATTGGTGTTTCTTTCCTGACTAAAAGTGGAGTACTGTCAAATTTCGTGTGCTGCACGGAGACATTTGCAGGGCTATTGCTGATTGCACGCCGTGAAGAAACTGAATCTATCGCCTCCTTATAAGATAATGGAAACGGGACCTCATCTGGTGGAACGTATCTCAGTATCAGCACACAGATTGCCACGGTTGTGTATGCCAGAAGCGTGCCCAAACTAACCTGAAACCTCAATTTACCTATACGCGTTAGGGCACATCTCGAACAAGCTCAATCAATTTGACTAGAAAGATCCTGCTAACAACACCATCATGATCAAAGGCTCGTTTCCTTGAGTTTCGAAGTTCAATATGAATGTTTCGACCTCATAAGTAGCAGGAAAATTGGATGACGGAATATACAAAATCGAATCAAATGTAGCACTCTATTTCTTATTAAAGCAAAAAAATATGATCAACTTAGATTACCATTCCCGACAACTGTTCGACATCCATGAAGAAGGCCAAGATTGTGGCAAGAAGTCCAGTCACAATCGTGCTTTTTATCGGAACCTGCGTGGTCCTGTTGATATCTGAGAAAAATGAGGGCAGCAACCCGTCTCTAGCCATTGCCATTAATATTCGTGGCTGCATATCAAGAACACGAAAGAGTAACATTTATTTAGTATATCATTGTCCCAATTCTCAGACCTAAAATAATGTGAAAAAACAAAACCTGCGGAAGCAAAGACCCTGTCAACGATGCACAAAGAGCAGTACAAGATCCAATAGTAATAATGTATGCTGCCCACTGCATTCCGTGGCTAGCGAATGCAGAGGAAATAGGTGTGTCGGGATCCATTAAATAATAGGGCACTAAACCGACGATAACTGCAGAAACCAACATATAGAGGGTGCAGCATATAGACAGAGCAGCACCAATGCCAACTGGCAGATCCTTTTGTGGGTTCTTCACCTGTGAATCGAGAAAAGTTATTGTCAAGCTCCCATTAGTCATGTTTCTACAGTTACAAAAACGTTACCTCTTCTGCTGTGCTCGTGATGGAGTCGAACCCTGTGTATGCAAAAAACACGGTTGAAGCACCGGCCAACATCCCTTTAGCCCCAAACGGAAAATATCTTTTGGAAATGTTAAATGCATTAGCAACTTCGATATCCTTTATAAGAAAACACAACTCGTGTCAAAGGAGATGGAAATTGATTACCCGGCAGGAAGTTCGTAGCCACGCCATCCAGTCTTGAAGCCTAGATATCCACCAGCCACGATAACAAAAATCAGGGCACATACGTTCACAGAAGTGACAATCCCTTGGGCAAATGCACTCTGCAGCAATTGTTTTTTTCACTCAAAAAGTTAGAAACGAGACCGAAGACGTTCTTTGTAGCTAAATGGGGATAAATCGAGAGATACCTCCTTAATTCCCAGACACAAAAGCGCGGTGACCAAAACGACTATGATGGCTGCACATGGGTCGACAATGACTTCAACTCCGGGAATTGTCTGGCGAGCGAGAAACGAAGGCAGACTATCCGGACCTCCAAAAAGCAAGGCCTAATGTAGAAAAGACAAAAACTTGATCACCACTATATATCATAATAGCAGCAGAATTTGTACAGTCAAAACTGATCTTGTAAGGAATCAAAAACATCTAATTCTAAAAAATTGAGGAAATGAAGCATTATTTGATGAATGTGACAAATGTTTCATAAGATAAGGATACAAAGCAAGAAATATAAAATGAGTCCATAAGAAACATAAAACGAAATGAAGCATATATACCAGATTTGGGGATATACCACGAGCCACTGCTGAACCTCCTATTGTGTATTCCAGCATCAATGCCCAACCAATCAACCACGCAACACTTCAAGAAATCAGAAAATACATTAGAAGAAAGGATTAAAAATTAGGAACTTCTTTGAAGGCACAAGGAACAGAAAAGGGAAACCATCAAAATAAAGTACTATTTATTACACTTCTCCAATGCATATGTAAGAATAGTGATAGGCACTTCCAGCAGAAGGGCAGCGGCTAGCTAGCTCTGCATAGCAGAAAGCAGAAAGACCAGCTGCTATTCCGGCTATCAGAAATGAGAGTGTGAGAGCTGGCCCTGAATGCTCTCTAGCCACTGTACCAACTAGAATATAAACGCCAGAGCCAATTGTCGCGCCAACTCCTAAAAAACACACGAAAAACCATGAAAATTTAACATATTTTAGTTGGGAAATCAGTCAGTCCATAGGCATAATGAGAACACAAAGACAAAAAGAATTTAGTAGAGATATGAAGTGGTTTCCATTTTCAATCTAATTTAAATTTAAACTCAATGGCTCTTTTTCAGTATAAAACCTCAGTGTGAGTCATAGCAGACTTGGCTTCACTAAAGCCAACTAGTTATCCTCTTCACTCCACAGCACAGATTGCCCACATTGTTTAAAACTTCAGAAGGATTAAAATTGGAAACACGAAATGACAATATTCTTCCACAAAAAAGAACCATGAAGTTCGATCAGTACACCATAAGCAGAATCTCTAACGATTTGTATTCATAAGGCAAGATTTGAATTCTTGAATCACAGATTATGTCTATCTCTCACCAAATATATGAAATAACGTACGGTTACCTATGGCAACAAACGTCAATTAGTTAACCTCTTCACTCAAAAGCATAGATTGCCCACATTCTCTAAAACAAAACATTCTATACAGCCAACCAGAAAACAGAGAGAAAACATAAAGTAATAGTAAAATCAAGATCTTTGAATTCTTGAATCACATATTACGTCTGTCCTTACCTATGGCAATGAGATGAGGTGCAGTGAGAGCTCTGGCCAGCTGATATTGGCGGCTCCCAGATGACGTCACATGCTTAGAATCGACCTGTTTCCTCCTCACGAGTGTGTTCAAACTCCCACCTCCGCCGCCATCTTTTTGTACATCAGAAGGGAATCCCATGGCAACAACAAACCCCACCTAAAAATAGAATTCCCAACTAAACAAGCATGTGAATATTCCTCAACGAACTCCAATCATCAAAAAGCTCAGTGGCCACCACAAAAATAAAAATAAAAAATTACAAAAATCTTGGAGAAGGTTCAAACTTTGAGATGATGATGAAAAATCTTGTTATCTTTATACAATAAAAAGGTGGGTCACCCTTCTGCAAAAATGATGGAGGCGTATGAAAACTATATTCTTGAAAGGCTAATGAGATGGGGTGATCACATTCACACCACGTGGGTCCGACGTTGTAGAGATTTAGCTGAGTTTAAGAGAGAGAGAGGGGAGATATAAGGAGATAGCATGATTTCCAATGAATTGTTTGGAATTTTTTATTACTATAGTTAATTAGTGAGATAGATAGCTGAATCTACATAGGTTTGAACCTGGTCATGTTTCCGTTTACTGTTCTTTGTTTTCGTTGTTGTTATTTAGGATTAGGAGCTCTCCAACTAAGTGAAAATGTGAAATTGTGTTACACGACACGTATCAATCAAATTTTATCTGCTTTACTATTGTAAACATGGCCTAAATCCCAATTTAATTAATCGGCGAGTCCCATCCAAAAACAGTTCTACTATTGAGTGTTGGACAAAGAGCGTTTCTCATAATCGCGTTTCTTGATGTCATAAATCCGTTCACAGCCACAATTCCCGCTCTCATCCAACGCCGCTAGTCTCCGCCTTAATTCATCGCCGACTAAACTGCAGGTGTTTATACAATTCTTTCTCTTTTTGTTTTTTCGTCAGTCAATTGTTCGACTAATTTGATTAATGGGTATGAATTCTGAAGGGGATGCAAACAATCCAAGTAAGTTCATGAGCTGGAATTCTTGGTTGAATCAAATATTCGTTGCTGAAATTGCAACCCTAATTCAATCCCACCCTTAACGATTACGAAATGTGCACTGTCTTAATTTAATGTGCCTCTACTGTAAAATTGTACTTGATGCAGTTGATTTCTTCTTTTCGTCTTGTAAACTCAGTATGCTTAGTATGTGTGCCTGCAGTGGACTCCCCCCATCAATTAAGCGGAGGATATCGAGAATGTATTTGCCCTCAAATTACTAAGGGATGTGATCTTAATTCAACAGTCTGATAATTATTAGACGCTGCTGCTGTGAGAAGAAATGGCTTCAGTAATCTCTTTTGCTGCAAATCTGTCATGCGTTTCTACAAATACAACTCCCAAGTTATCCACTGCAAAATCCCTCTCTTACAGCAGGTACTCTAATCTGATTGGGCCCTTCACAATATTTGAAGCAGAATCCGCCTTTCTGGCAAAGATACTGAGAAAGTTGAAGCCTTATGGTCTTTCCACTGCTCACTTTTTCCAACAAAAAAAGCCCTTGGTTGTTTGCCTCTCCAGTTTTGTTGCTAGGTACTAAGTTTTGTTATTTTCTCTGAATTTTTGGTTTCTCCTTTACATGTTATTCTCCTGTCTTTTGATTTGATTTTCAAGTAATGCCAAAACATTATTGGTTAAGTTTGATTGTTTAACATCAAGAAGCATCTTGTCAAATTAGGGCTTACGTGGGAGATGATTCTGATTATGATGATGGTGATGATAATGGCAAGTTCACAGAAGAGGAGACAGATGACTTCAGTGCGGATGACAGCATTGAGATAGAAATAGTAAAGACAGGCAACAACAGCCGGAGAATTAGATCAAAAGCAAGGGTACAGGCCAGCCTACAAGCAGTTTGGGATATATTAACTGATTATGAAAGCTTGGCCGATTTCATTCCTGGCCTCGCAGTCAGCAAGTTGCTTGAGAAGAGAGATAATTTTGCTCGTCTGTTTCAGGTATTCAATTCATTTTTTACTGATTTCTTATCTTTATATTGAAGCCATTTCTGATTTAAATTGTCTCAAGTTAAAAAGTCCCCACTGTCGTGAAATCAAATTATTTGATGGCAATTTTGCATCATCCCTAAAAGGCGCTCCCACGAGTATGAATTCTATACTCAATTGCTGCCACAATTGTCTGATGTTTGCAGTTTGCACCTCTGAAATTATAGTTGTCGTTTTCTTAAAGATATGCAATCAACTGATGCTGCCTCGACTGCATCTGACAGATAGGTCAGCAGAATTTAGCTTTTGGGCTCAAATTCGACGCAAAAGGTACTATCGACTGTTTCGAGAAAGATCTTGAAATTCTCCCCTTTGGGCAAAGGCGTGATATAGAGTTCAAGATGGTTGAAGGTGATTTCCAACTCTTTGAAGGAAAGTGGTCTGTTGAACAGGTTGAGATATTTTCTCATTCTTTTTTCTATCTCGTCTGTAGATTCGAATCTTTAATCTTATACCGTCTACCTCATTCCTTTTAGTATTATTTGTGTGACGGTAAGTTTCTGCCAAGAAAACAAAGGATGCTAATTATTAACTTAAACATTTTCTTCTAGTTCTGATTTATGCTTTGTTTCATATCTAATGATTGATTCAGGAGTCTTAACACGTCTCAACTTATCCAGGAGTTGAAGTCTAATGCTGGAGATTTGCAAAGTGATTCTGTTGATGACAGAGAATATCAAACGACACTTGTATATGTTGTTGAAGTGAAACCTAAGGTGTGGTTGCCTGTGCGCCTTGTAGAGGGTAGACTCTGCACGGAGATAAGAACGAACTTGTCGTGCATACGGAAAGAAGCTGAGAAAGCATTTCAGAATGCAAATTCTGTTACTATAGAAGATTGACATTTCCAGTGTTTCTGTCTGGTTAGTTCTTGTTGATTTTTTATTTTTTTCAGTAAACTTTGATTTGTTCCTTAATTTTTAGAGTTTCCATCATCTTTGTAGGAATCAATAACGTGAGAAATTGATGATGCCTCAGTCGTCAAGTTTGTTTAGGAATAGGCCCAACATTAGCTGCAGTAAGTTCTACTTTGAACCTTTTTCTCGACTCGTTTCTCTGAGGAAATTATGTTATAAATGTGACTCTTGGATCCCTGCAAAGAATAAAGGTACGGGCTCGTTGTTCGTGTTTCCCGTCGACTATTGAGGGCTTATATGGAGCTCTGTACAGAAGAATGCATTCCTAATCTCTCTTGACAAGTTGCATTGCTTGCCCCAATTTGACTGTGTAAATATATAGAATCCCTTGATAGGGCAGTGTTGTCTGTTACACGCTATCAAAATTGTATTTTTATCAATTTTTCTCCCTTCTATATACATCGAGATCTATGTAAGAATATGCGGTGTTTCAACTTTCATAACAGTAGAAAATGAAATTTTATTTACTAGAAAAGTTATGAATTCACATTGTGTGCTTTGTGTTTTTACCCATCAGGAATAAATATACATCGAAATTGGAGATAATTTTGTAAAATTAAATAATATGATAGGGCATGAGATGAAATCTAAGTTTATAGAGTGACAAAGCTCACTCCATTCGAAGGGATGCAAAATTCAGCCGAATGGAAGTTGCAACTCTACATATATATATATATAGGCTTTAAAATCGAAAAGGAATAATTAACAAAGAGGCAATCCAAGCGGAATATTAGTATCATTATACCACATCAAATATATATGCAACTCAAAGTTGAAAACCACAAAGTTGTGTGATCTTTCAAGAAATGAAAAGCACTAGAATATAGGTAGAATCCGAACACCATCTTCATCTTGGCTAGCAGCATATGCTTCCAACGTCCAGTTCTCAAGATATGATAATGGTGGACCCTCATCAATCTCCATCTTTTCTTGATTATCATCGTGCAAAATATGGACCTTTTCTTGATCACAAGATGAGGCCACAGCATTGATCGAAGTGCAATCCAACGGCATAATATCCCCCAGTTCATGCTCATCGCTAGTGATCTCACTATGTTGTATGCTGCAACATTGCAATTTGGCTGATGGGATCTTCCCAAATTCGTGACAAATGTTGTTGGTATAAGGATCCGAAGTCGTAGTAGTAGTAGTAGTGAATGTATTTCCCTGTAGAGAAGATGATGATGAACTGATCCAACTCTGCATGAATCTTGATTCGTTGCTTTCTGCATTTGAAGCATAACAGTTCTCAGCCACATTCTGGCCTCTGCTTTTCGCGTCATCTGCAGCCATAGCTTCTGTAGATTGAAGCTTCTTGAGCTTCTTCTTCAAGTGAGTGTTCCAAAAGTTCTTGATGTCATTGTCTGTTCGCTGAGGCAGGTAAGTAGCTATAGCAGCCCATCTGCACACAAAATCGCAACCTATAATCTGTCGAAAATGGGTAAAGACTCTGTAGCTACAAACAAGTTATGATTGAGACATACTTGTTTCCTAACAATGCTTGAAGATTAATGATCATGACTTCTTCATGTGGGGTGAATTTCCCCCTCTTGATCCCTGGCCTAAGGTAGTTAGCCCACCTCAACCTGCAGCTCTTGCTGCACATCAACAAACCTATTTTAAATTTGAACATAATAAAATCAGTCAAATTTCAAGATTTTTTAAAAGAACAAACTCATAAATTTGAATTTAAGTATACCTGTGGTTGCAGGCACTGCAGTCCAGTTCCCAGGGCCATGTTGTTGAATATAGGAGACTAAAATGACATCTTCTTCAGGTGTCCATGGCCCTTTCTTGATTCCAGCTTTGTCACAACATGGTGGCCTCACCATTTTCTCACATTTCTTCTACTGTGTTTGTGTGTAGACAACCGATAAATATAGCACCGGGGTGTAGCATCTATGAGACTGTAAATTCAAGAAAAGGTAACTAAGACAGACAAAAAGAGTCAATATGTGAACCCCATGTCTTATCAACTATCCCATGATTTTTTTTTTGAGGAAATAAACTATCCCATGATGTTTGCAGCTTCATTATTATTGTTGCCATAATTAAAGAGCAATAAATTGTATCCGGCAAAATACAACCAAGAAGTAGTATTTGGTTTGTTTGTGAATTGTGATTGTGAGCCCCTACTGCTGCTGCAGCCAGTGTAGTAATTGTAACACTATTATCTGTTTGTTGTGGCAGTTAATTAAGGTAGTTGAACACCCGAATTAGATGAGGCCCATTAATGAGGTGGTATATATGTCCAAACTCTAAACGAGTGTCTATATATTTGAACTAAAATTTAGGGTCGAATCACACAAATTTTCACTGTTTGCAATTTTTGACATATTACAGTGATTTCACAGCCATCGAATATGTTTCATTTCTTGTCATCCAGGAGTTTCGCAATCACAAACTTCCACTAATTTTGCAATTTTAGTATGACTTTAGAAATATTGCAATGATTTCACAACTTTCCAATTTGTTTCATGTTACGCAGGAGCTTAGCAATCACAGAAATTTTCACTAATTTTGTAATTTTAGCATGATTTCACAACCTTTCAATTTGTTTCATTTTTGTAACCGAGGAGCTAGCACACCGAATCAGAGATATAAGTAAATGCCCTCCAAGTTGCAATCACACTTTGGTGATGCAGTTGCAGGACCAGTAAGGCATGTGATGTCGAGTCTCCAATGACTAGAACAATTTGAAGGTGTTGCAGCAAAAGGCGAAACCCTCGCCCCCAGGGCCCCCATATTCCTGGTCCGACAATCTGTATGGGGGTGTTAAATCATGGTACTCAGCGACCCATTAGGTGAAGGTATTAATTATACAACAAATTGAGAAATAGTTATATTATTGCAATGTCTCAAAGATCATGTTAAAATTACAAAATGAATAGAGTTTGTCCATTAATTGACAATTAACCCTAAAACCTTCCTCTAATAAATATAACTGTAGAATTCTTTAGGAAAATGATGTCGTAGTGTCTTCTTATTATACTACCCATTTCCTCTCAATCATCAAGGATAAAAAGTAAATTAAGCCACTTTGTTGGCACACAAATTTATCCGGCAAAAGAAAACTTATTATGGTACAGTAATATGCACGCATAAGAAAGTAAAGATCAGCAGTCATATGATTAACAAAGAGTGTAAAATATTACAAAATTGATGGTTGAATATCTCCTGCATAATTTTCGAATACATTTGTGCTGAATAGTATTTTCTGCTACGTTAGATAACTAGTAATATGCCATATACAAAAAGTTGAGGTTAAGGTTGAAAACGAAGGAGACAAAACCAGCAGATAACAGTCAATCTACCAGGGGCGTCGCCATGATAAGCCGCCTCTGTCACTACTGCTCACTGCAATATTGTCCTCAGTCGAGTCTGACCCGCTCCCAACATCTTCATCGGAGCTGCTCTCTGTCTTGAGCTGTAATCTATTGGCATTTTTCACAATCCAATCAGTGAATTCGGGAGATGATGCCAACTCTGCGACGGCTTTCCGTGTGGATTGCTCTGTGAAATCCTTCCATTCTTCGGGGGAGAATTTCTTCTTGTTTGGCGTTCTGTGGAAAGTCGAGTAGTAGTCCTGGGAATATGTAGCCGGGGAACTCGATGGAGTCACGACACCTGTAGCAAAGGGGGTGGGGGAGGAAGCAGGGGTATGAGACTTATGCTATATAGCAAATCAAGAAAGGTAAAATATGAAGAAATGGTCGAATATTTATCAACATCTGTTATCAGTTTTAGCTACTCTTATTTAAATTTCACTTCTAATGGATCATAATTTCCTGCCAAATTTACTTGATGAGTCCCTCGGCTAATTTTCATCAATAAGTAGTCCATTGATTTGTTCTATTATTTCCAAGATATTCCATTCTTGCGCAAAATATAGAAGCATAATTAGTGATCTAAACAGTTCTCAACTGTTTATTAAGACAGAATTCTTGTTAACAACGTAATACTTGAGAAATAATAGAGTAAATCAAAACTCGAATAAGAAAACCAACTTCCAACTTGAACAAAATATGCATATCGAGTTATCAACAACTCATTATGGTCTTAAAAGTGTAATTTCTTTTTCAGGATAGCTTTCCATGATCAAGATCATAATATTTACCTATACCTCATCATTAGTAAATAGAGTTTAATTGTGCTTTCTACATCCATAAAGGCATGGCCACACAAACGTGAGCACACAATCCTTTGGCAGGTATAGACAGCAGAAACAAAGAAAAAGACAAGATCACAGGGACTAGGCTCCATCAACAGGTGGTACCTTTCACAGGAGAATTTGTATACGCAGGTGAACCCTTGGAGGCTTTCCATAGACTTCCGTGGGGAGCTGTAGCTCCAGACCTTCTCAGGAATTCGGCATGCTTAGTCTTACTTACTCGTACGCCTCTCCTTCTGGGAGGGCTCCAGTCTGTGGAAAATGTCGAATCACTGTAATACAAGTGCACATTTAGTATATTTTCTGGGTAAATATAGATAACAGTGAATAAACTAAGAATTCAAATATTCCTAAGCAAAGTCATGGTGATCAAAAGATCTCGTAACAATGCCAATCTACTAATAACAAACTAATACACGTGTACTTGAATTACAAAGCATTTATCAAGAAAATCTACTAAGAATACTGAGGTGTGACTGTATGAGTACTTTTATCAAGAAAAAGACGAGGTAATGTAGAAACCATACAGTGTTTACCTGAAGCCATGCCAGTTAAAAGAAGTGATAGAAAAGTAGAACCCCAAAAGCGACACCAGCAGTCCCATTGCCATTGGAATATCAAGTGTACTCTGAGAGTTGAATAAAAGAAAAAGTTAAAAGCTGAATCATCTTCCAAAAATGCGGATGGTAAATGACATTAAAAAAAATTCAACTCCAATTCGGAATAAAAATATTTGAGGCTTAAAATAACCTGGAATATAAAAGTCACGGCTACTACACGTAAAGCCCATTTCACAAATTGGGCTACACCGACATCGACGCTTCCATCATCAGCTACAACAAATCTCCGGACAAGCCAGTAGCCAAAAGCAGCCCCAGCCAGTACAACTCCAACTACCAAAAATACAAGCACCTGCAGACAGAAATTGTCCTGTCAAACACATGAAATGTAATCTGGATACCCTACAAAGTGGGTTCAGCATTAATATCTTATGTCAATATCCAAAAGAAGTAACGTTGGTGTGATTGTAGATAGAAAACTTACAGGGTTGTGCATCTCTTGATTGATCCCAAAGTTGACAAGAACAGAATTTACAAATACAGATAACCGGTTTAGCAAAAAAGAACCTGTTCCAAGCTGAAAGCCATTGCATTAGTATCAGATGCAGAGAAACATCTATATTAAAAGAGAGTGGAAGCAAAGAGAGCATATGCATCTTTCAAATAATACAGGTAATAATGCAGTAATCAGGAACACTTACTGCCAAAGCGCAAATGGTACTGTAGAGAGCACTCTTCCTGCCAGTCGGCAACAGTTTCATTCCCTGCACATGAATGTATAAGAAGAGAGGACCGGAACCATTTTACAAAGTTGATAACATTCTGAAATTTGACAGGTCATTGATAAAGAGGATATTTTAGGCACCAAATGCAGTTTCTTTTTTATGAAGATTAAACTAATGAGGTACCTGGAAGAGAACGATTATGACAACAAGACAAACTCCGATGGCCATTGAGCTACTGTAGTAAAACGGAACCCAACTACTAACAGTTGGTGCCAGCAGCAATAAAATGAAGCCAATAGCTAGACAAATTAACCGCCATCTATGGAACTCTGCTCATAAGAAACAGAGAAACGTCAAGAAAATGAGTATATGGTGTGTGATAGAGTGCACCCACACAAAAGGATGATGAAGATAGAAATAGTATTACAATATGCAGAAGCAATGCAAGTAGAGAAGCAAGCCTCACCTAATTCGGTGCTGACGGTCACTGAACCAAACAAGTTGTCAACAAACTTCACGTCAATGTATCCGTCTTCATATGGGGAAATTGTAGTGCTCCAGATTCCACTCTGGATACCATCCCACTGATCATTCCCACATTGGCACAATCCAAGTGAAGCATTTCTGCATAAGAAATTTAATGCAAGGTTAAAAAGGAATTAGATAAGACAATGAGATTATGCAAATAGTGATCTCATTATAAACTGACCTGTGTAAACAAATTTGAATTTTCTTGTGGGATCTCTCGTGTATGCTATCTGATGGGACCAAAGTGATCCTGTGAGCACTAGAATAACTCAGAATTTTCAGTCTTGACAGACCGGAAACATTGACACGTGCACAGCGCACAATATCTTTAGATGCAACAGATTCAACAAGCACTCCAGGAGTGGCATTTATTACTTGACGATTTTCCACAATACTTCCTGAATGTATAACAAGAAAATATCAGATAAGATATCATGGAAATATGTATTTAGATAAAACCAGAAATCATATAAGCTTGACTATACAGACTCTCATGCAATAAAAAAAAAGTATTTTATGATTTCAATCTAACTTCCCTCAGAAACCTACATTAACTTCTCATTAATAATTAAGTTAAATGAAGACGTATTTAGCCCATTGCAATCCTATTAGCTCTAAAGCATCCAGAGCTACATCCAAAACTTAGGCTAAGGACGACATTAAGATATCCAAAACCCTATTTGCCAACACAGTCCCAAACCCAGACCGCTTACAATTTTCCAAACCATCAAGTAAAGGTAATTAACTTACTGGACTGAAACAAGAACTAATCTGATCCTAAATCCCATGAAAAGCACATACACAGAGACAGTGAACTCCAAAGAAAAACAAATATACAAAGAAAAAGAACTCAAAACGATAACACCGAAAACTTTTAACAAATTAAAACTCATAAGTCATAACACAATACGCCTAATGACCTAAACCCCTTTTTTCTAGCTTAGTTTGCACGCATTATAAAAAACCACAATCACTCGCCGCCATGCTAGCACTCAGTAACACGCCGCTTGGAACAAAACCCAATTCCGCAAAATCAGCTCGAAAACAAAAACAAAATCCAGAAAACAAAAGCCGCAAATTTGGGAAGAATTACTTACCGGTGATTGCTTCCGCGTCGGAGGCGCCTGAAGCGGTGGAGATCAGAGCAAAAATAAACAGTACAGCGGGGGAAGTAATACCGTCAGAGCCCCCCATAGTTTAGTTTTCCTTCGCGACGAAGGAGAAGAAGATCGGGAGGCTCGAAATTAAGCGCGCGCTAAATTTGAGACTATTTATTGCTTGATTCGAGTAAGCTGTGGGCGTTTCATAATATTCAAATTCTGCGTGGGGTCGGGGATAAATATTAAAAGTTTTAGGCAATATAATAAGGCGGTTATCGACTCTTCAAGTCTTCAGACTTCAGCCTTGACGGTCGGTCCGAGTTAATTTTTTAGCCGCTTTTCTTCTTGCTTTTCAAATTAATTTTATTTATTTCCTCTTAAATGTACATTGTATCATACATCTCGTTTAATCTTTCTCATTTAAATAAAATAGATACATGTTCCAATGGAAATCAAACGAGTACACAATTTGATGATGGTAGGGGTACATAATTTAGAAATTTAGCTACTTGGGTACATGTGTTACCAACTATTGTAATCCTTAAATATGCTTTCTACATCTTTCCGTAAATAAAAAGTAAAAGGCAATGATTGGAAAGAAAATAAATATACCATAATTCATATGAGAAGCAACTAAATTACATTCTCAACTACTTAGTCCTAAAACAATAGCTACCTGCATAACGACAAATGTACATTTCTAAACCCTACATTTGTAAATGCATAGACATTCAGAACTCCAGAATCTATGCATCAGAGCTCTTCTTCTTTTTAGCCCTTTTTCACATGGAAATGCATCAGAACAAGGTTTCCAGAGTTTCAAGCAATTGTATACGGCAGTTATACAAGAGATGAAACACATCCCCACCTCTGAAAATCACAAACTCAAAATAAAGATGCAGTCCTTCTCAACTCCTAAGGTCTAACACTATGGTCATCGGAGATCGTCTCTTCAGACGAGGCGTCACTTGGAATGATGATCAAGTCTTCCTGCTTACCAGTTGGATGCTCGTCTGGTTGAGTTTGACCACTTTCTAAGACCAAAGTCGAACTCGAGCAAGGAGCCTTCCCACCATTCTGTGCCTCAGGTCTTCTCTGAGCAGAGATGTATCTCTTGCTCAACCATGGTTGCTGAGAAGTTCCATTAAGCCATGCAGGTCCAGGGTGGCATCCCGATTGGGTAATGTGGGGCCCACTGGCCGGCCGGGGTGGAACTTCAGCCGATGTTCTAAGCCAGTGTGGCAAGCCTCCCTTTGTGAGCCCACCAGTCGAGGAAGAAGACTCATCCCCTACGCCAGTGTTTGTAACTGGCCTCTGCACATCCCTCTTCACCTTATTATTCATAAAATGGGGCGGAAGTCCAAGGGAAAGACGGACTTCATCCGCCTGAGATGAGAAATCTGGAGGGCTCGCGTAACTTCTCTGAGAAACGGGCATACTGGATAAAAGGTGGGACTGTTCTACCTGCCACCTTTCGGCCAAGTCCCAAGGTGTTTTCCATGGCAAGAAGTGCAACCTGCGATCCCCTAGTATGGCGTCCCAGTTGCCTCTTCCGTGTCTCCTCACTCCGATCCAGAGAGAATCCAACTCCTCGTCCAACCAGGTGGTCAGATACTCAAACTTGTCCAAAAAGCTGCTTCTGTTTCCTCTCACAGCTCTTGCTCTGGTTATGATGTTGTCCAGCATCATCTTCTCTCTTGCAAATGATTGTGTTCGGTCTGAAGTAGGCAGCTGAAGACTGCGAAAAGATTCCCTTGATTGCAGTTGAGGCCATTCACACGTGGGAGGAAAAGAAGCGCGGCCATCAACCATCTGTTCTGGTTGCAGGGACAGACCGGTCAAGTTTGGACGGAGAGGGCTCACATTTTCTGTGTTATTACCTAGCTGCAGCATGCCATCACTTCTGCTCTCGGGGAAAAACTGAAACTCGAAGTAATAGAATCAGTAAAGGAAGGTGGAGATTCTTGAAAAGATATGGCAAAAACAATTCGACACCATCAAGAATAATGTCAGTCATATTTACCTGAATATACTTGTTTCTAGATGAGTTGCAAGTTAACTCGGGCGCTGATTCCAAAATACACTTTCCCTTGTCGCTGCCAGCCCTCACAGGAGAGCTATTTTCCACGTACTGCACGGGCAAACTCAACATTTCCTCCTTCATCTTACTGGTTGAGCCGAGAGAATGATGAAGTTCTGATGTCTCAAGTGGTTGATTTTCAACAGAACCACCGTCAAGTGGTAGATTGCAGTCAATATTATGAGAAACTGCAGCATCAAAACCAAACAAGAAAAGGGCCAAGAAATGAATAAGAAACTGAGAGAGTTTATCTATATGTGTGAGCTGAGATCAATCCCATGGTAGCTTAGTGCCTTGGTTAGAATTCATACCATGTGGAGGAACAGATAAATCCAGAGACAAGACAGAACCACCCCTCCCTGAAGCATCAGTAAGCATTATCCTACTCTTTACATCTTCGTTGGACAAACTCTGAGTTGTCACGTTTGCGTGGTGATTATCTTGAACGTCCATGCGAACTTTTTGTTGTAGCATCTGCCCCTGGGAATCTGCAGCTTCTCCATGCGGAAAATGCTGAGGATTATCAACGAGCACAAGCCTGTGAAAACGGGTCTCGTATCACTATGACAAGTTAATAAGTAGCGTGAAGTGAAATGCGGTGAAAACGTACTTTGAAGTAGCTGGAGCTGGGACAGACAAAAAACATGAATTATCACTATCCACGGGAAGTTCCTGTTAGACAAGCAAACTCATTAGCTTACATGTAGAGTTCAGCAGAATACGGAGCAAAAAGCTCAACAGCCTTGTTGCCCTCTGAGTGAATGCATTAAGTTTAACGACTCAGGGTCTTTTTGGTTAATTCTGATTGTTCTAGCATGAAGAACAACATTATTGTGCATTTGTGCCATTCATAACCACATATGTCAACAAAATGTTTGACGTGCAAATGCATTCTTGATATCTGAGTTCTGCAAATACTGCTATTTTCGAGACAAAACTTGAATTCTTTGAGGCTACTTGCGACATTTCCTATAAGTTTTAAATTGTGTAGTACTCAAAATTTTATATATTCAAATCACTCTAAATGTGATGAACAAAATCAAACCCACTATGTCATCATATATCTCTTTAGCAGGACAGGAGTTATCAACCAGGAAGAAATTTTCCTCGGTGTGTAACTTCAGGAATTAATCTCTTTCAGATTGTGATATAATAATATCTGTGGAAAAATTACAAATGCAGTTTTCACTGTACATCTTCTATAGACATGCAGATGGAAATGAAAGACAAATGTCAGTTCAGGATAGGTAAGGTAGGTTTTCTTCATTACCACTAATGAATTCGACAATCTAACCTTCTCACTCTTTAGATCCAACGTACAACTTGCTGCAGGCAGGGTTGCAGGCTTGGCAGCAATATCAGCCCTGTTTCTCTTGGATCTTCTACAGAATGTAATTAATGCTGAGGTCAGCTTGCGCTTCATACCCGAATGATTGCACAAGCAACTATACTGATCTGTATTAACTTTGTCTGTTTCCTCCAACATAGATGCTTCCGGAGAACACATGCCCTTCATTTGACACCTGTGGTTTATTCCAGCAGAAGTTTGCAAACATATAGGGTCTGGTTCAGAACCAGAACATGCATCAGGAGATTGTGAAACTGTCAAAATCTTCTTGCAGTTATCTTCATATTCTGAGCCCAATTCAACAGCATTAGATGGACCGGAAGAACCAATATTATCTCTTACTTCAGGACTCTCATTCAAGTTTGGATGGCATATACTTTGTTTCGGATCAGCATTTGAGAAACATTTCTTCTCAGGTGGACATTCTTGAGTTTCAACTGAAACTGATATATCCCTCTGTTCTGCACATGCATCTGGTTTCCTAGCTTGCTTCTGTTCACAGCATACATGGTTCATCAGTAATCAAGAATCTCCAGTTTATCGAGTACTGGTGAGATATTGGGAAAGTGATTACCTCTGAACATTGACTGCAATAATGGGAATAACGATTTTCACATTGCAGCACATCTTCCCGAACATCATCTTTGGAATATGCATGACTCTGTAAATAAATGTAGTATTAATCAGAATATGCAAAATTACTCCTAAATATCAAGGGAAGAAATATTAATTTCAATTACTGGGTCCTTGGGCCATGAGATTACAAAAGAAATATATGGAAGGAGAAGAAAAAGCAAATCTGGGAGGAATATCATAATTGCATTATTGTCATGTAGAAATGACCAAGACAGCTGCTATAGGAAACAAGCTCAAGAAAATATAGCCACAAACTGCTTAATCATTACTATCAGGTCACTATTTCTGATTGTACAATTGCTGTGGTTCAAGCAATAAGATGATTTGTATTATCAGGATGAATATTGAACCGCTGAACACAGGTGACAAAGGTAATTTCTTTTCACAGTGAGACAATTTGTTCTTTCATTCATAAAAATTCTAAACAGATGATGGTGCAATAGGGAGTTCCAAGATTATCATTTTGCACATTGCCCACAGCTAGAATGTGCAAATAACCTTGAATGTGGACTCTTACACTTGAAACGGAAACAACGATTCAATGTGAAAGCAGTTTGTGGAAGGATAGAGCGATGCTTGGGTTAGAAAAAATCTACTAGATAGCAACCATGCTCCAGGTGTTGCATCTACAAAGGAAGCAAATTTCCATAAGAAATCTGAATTAGAAGCATGTCTTTGTGAATTCTAAATACATTATTAAATTATATCAAGCATTATGTTTTATCATTCCATGATCCATTGAGAGGATTATGTTTTATCATTCCATGATCCATTGAGAGGCTGATTCTCTTTGTTTTACTTTTAGAATGATTGACCTTTTACTTTAATTTGACAAACTTACCTTGGCTGTGCAGGACATACTACAAGCGATGACATTCAGTTGATGTTTCCTAGCAGGCAATAATTGTCTTTTTAAAACAACTGAATGCTTAGGTTCTGATTACTGAACACATTAGCCACTCTATACAGCATCAGTTCTCAAATCAAATATGTTACTGAAGCTCAGACTATAAACCCTAACACAGAGAAACGGAGGTGAGTCCTGTAATGTGATATGAGAATGAAGCTACTGAAGCATCAATGCAGGAAAATTAAATTCTATTTAGTGGCCCACAGACATATATCAGTATCTTATTCTTTGGATCTTAAAAGCACCCAATAAAAGGAATATGAGTAGATAGCCACAACAAGTTGGAACCACTACAGTTTCCAGGTTCAGGGAATCTGCAGGTCATAAAGCAACAAACGACAGAAGAGATTACAAAGTAAAGTTCCCTACATGATGAAATCAGCATTTCATGCCAAAATAATCCATTTCAAAAATTCAAAACAACTCTTTCAGCATAATATCAAAACTGAACTCGCACAGCATCTTACCCCAAATCCTGTGTCCTTGGGGAAATTATCTGAGGTCTTTGACTTTGCAGTCTCGCAAGATGTATCAGAGTGTAAATTTATAAGAGAATGATCACTTCTTGAGAACAGCCTCTTCCTCTTGTACGTTACAACTACTTTACTCCCCATTATCTTTACTTCTGGTGGCACAACATCAAAGAAATCAGGTAGGAACCTCTCGGGCTAGTGCTACATTTCTGCAAATGCATATAGCTGCTATGACCATCATTGTTCACAAAAGAGAAAATCAAAACCTCCTAAACGAATTGCAAAAAACAGAGGCTCTAGGAAAGGCTGAAATACATTATATTAGGCATTGCATTTGCACCAAGAACTCAATCGAGATTATCCAAATATCGCTTGCAATTTTACAAGTTGAAATATAAGCATAAATGGGATATGAAGAGATCCTCTTCCAGTTCTGTGAATAGTAGAACATGTAACTCAAAGCACTTAGCCCCCGTTTTCAATTTTGTATGGAGAGAATTTCAGCAGAAAATTCAAACAGGTAAAATACTCCCATTTGGCAACACACAGACAGAATCAATCAACATAGAAGAAGTGTTATTATTTCAGAAATCAGTTTTACAAAACTACTCCAAAGTAAAGAAAACCATATCTTCCACAAATAAATACAAAACCCAAAAGTAATTCAAGCTCAGAACCGCAAACACACCACTCATTCCAACAAAGAATGCACAAAACTGGGAAAAAAGCAACCAACTTTACTATCACCTCTACAAAGACAGTTCAGTAAAACACTAGTAACATTTCATACACACAAAAGTAATCAAGTTCGCAACAAAATTCTTCGGGAAAAAAAAAAAAAGAGGATAATCGCATAACAAGAACCTCTTGCAAAGGAAACCCAGAACCACATGTGAAGATAGCAGATAATCAAGAAGCAAAATAACCAAAAACAGACGCAAGAAGATTACCAGTGGTGAGTGGGAAAAGGAAGCTTGGAAGGAAAGCGTTTTCTGGTTGCTTGTCTTGAATAGAGTAGACAGAACAAAAAGAGGAGAGAGAAAGAGAGAGAGAGTTTAAAACAACGCATTAAATATTGTATGGACAAGGAGAGCAAGAATTGACCAGCGAGTAATGAATCTTATAAATGCCACGCAAACATTAAAAATTAATATTTGAAGTGATTTCCCCCAATTAATAGAGCAGACATCCGTTAGAAGATGATGAATCGAAATTCCAACACCTTTTCCACCAGAAAATTATGAAATTGAAAAAAACGATTGCTGAATTAGAGTTTGTTAATATCGATGGGAATGAGGGATGGCGACAGGAAATTTAGATGAGGATTTACCTCTCTACAATAGTCGTAATCCAGTTGAGGCGCGGGGCCCACCGCCATTGTTGTCCCTCCCCATAATTTTCTTGGTGCTGCTTTTGCTTTTGGATTTCTCGATTCTCGGACGTTTGGAGCCATGGGAATTGAGCATGTGAAGTCATCAGAAACTATGTACTACTCCTTAATAATACTGTCTCTTTCTGTCCTCTTCTGCCGCTAAAGTAATCCCCTTTTTCCTTGTTAGTCTCATTAATCTCTCTCTCTATCCGAGTTCAAAACTTCTCCCGCCGTTTTCTGTGTGGGAATTCAGGTGGAGTTAACATCGCCAAATGCATTTTCACATCTCTAATTTTGTTTAAGGCTGACAATTCGTTGTTGCCGCCATACGATATTATTCATGATTTGTTCCATATTATGCATAACCTTATTGTTCATTATATTAAATTCAATAGCTATATTGTAGTTGTAGATGACATGATAGTTAGGTTTATTTATTGGCATCGTAAATAATTTACAGTAGAATTTGATGACGTTTTTATTTACATTGGTTTGATTTATAATGCTACGCTGAAAACTTGGAAATGGGCCCAACATAGGCCCAAACAGTTGCAACATACAAGTTGTCAGTAGGGTCGCGTGGGCCAATCTTGGCCCATCGTACCTTTTTTGCTTGTGATTTTTTAAAGACAAATTTCGAGATTATTCCATCAAAATCTACATGTAAGTTCATTATTTGATTATTTAAATGTTCGCGAGCTTCTATTACGGAAACTCAAACTTGGGGTGCGATTGTAATATCCGATTTAAAAAGTGTTCATATTGTATTTTGATTTACGTGGTCTTCAAAATAATAATATTACAAAAACATAAAGAACACGATGCATAAATTATGATGAAGAACTATGACTCTAAAATCATGAATCCGGGGTAGGTAATCCATTTACGAAGTCACATTATTTTAGTTCATATTGAAAATATGTAATATGAATTTTGTCCACGTGTATGTTAATTAGGTAAAACTTTAATCTAACATAATTTTCGTTTTCAGCAGTACACCCATTAAAATATTTGAAAACTTAATCTAACATAATTTTCGTTTTCAGCAGTACAACCATTAAAATATTTGAAAACTTAATTGTGGTGAATCATAGATTAGGTGATGATTGTCATTTGGCAAATTTTATACGTCTGGATAAACAAAAAATTAATATACTGTGTCGTTTCGACTATAAATGAAATAGGAAAATGGTGGAAGGGATTATGTTATAAAATGATAAGACAAGTAATTTATGTGATCAAGTACAAGTTAATTTGAGTGTGGATGTTGACCCATTTCCATAGTGAGACCGTTAAGTTCGTTTAATAGGTATTCACAACTATTAAATGTTTTAAGTAAACTAGTAAGTAGCCCGTCGAAACTCGACAGGGAATTAATTTATGTTATTAATATGATATAAAAAAAGTTTATTTAAAATAATAATAATAATAATAAATTAATAATATACAATTATAAAAGAAAATAAGTTGAGAATGGTGTTTCTTCAAGTTGTATAAAATAGCTCTATATTATTATTATTATTATTATTATTATTATTATTATTATTATTATTATTATTATTATTATTATTATTATATTAAATAGTTTTGACTCAAATATTTTTGAACCATGGCTATAGACTGTGTCATGGTACTGACGTTTGACGATTTTTGTGAGCTAACAATATGAGCTAATTAAGAAAAATTATTTAATCAAAATTATTTATTTGACTAAAATTAAATTAATTTTATTATATGCTCTCGTCTCAAAAGCTACGGTTGCATCGCCTCGTCGAGATGCTCGTACATATCCCAAATTCTATTTACAAAATAATTGTTCTAGCTATCTGTTCTCGTCTCAAACTCATATAGCAATATGAGATAATTAAGAATCTATGTAGCAATATAAGCTAATTACGAAAAAAATTATTTAATCTATGTATTTATTTGATCAAATTAAATTCAATTTATCATGGTCGCCTCGCCTCGTTGGAGAGCTTTAGGGTCAAATCGCCTCGTCAAAACATTGGCTCGTTGGAATGCTCGTATATGTCCCAAATATTATTTAAAAAATAATTTTACTATATGTTATTCGTCTCAATCCATATAGCAATATGAGTCAATTACAAAAAAAAAATCATTTAATCCATAATATTTATCTAGTCAATCTAAATTAAATTTATCATGATCGTCTCGCCTCGTTGGAAAAGGTCCACGGTCACATCGCCTCGTCGAAATGCTCATTCATATATCAAATCCTATTTCCAAAATAATTTTACTCTATGTTCTCGTCTCAAACCCATATAGCAATATGAGGTAATTATGAATTCATATAGTAATATGAGATCATTAGGGGAAAAAAATATTTAGTTCATAATATTTTTTTGGTCATATAGTTATATGAGATAATTTGGTGTCATACTTAGTGGGATGGAGGGAGTAATTAATATTATAATTACACTATTCATTAATTACTATTGATATAAAATAATTAAAATACAAAAAATCTAGAAAATTCTCTAAATGGAGATTGGAGAGTGTGGAGAAATTATGGGATGAGATTTAATTCATAATATATGTTTGGTCAAATTAAATTAAATTATATAATTAAGATTATAATATATATTACATTCCATAATTTTTGGTAATATTACATGTTTATGATAATAATAATAATAATAATAATAATAATAATAATAATAATAATAATTTATGATTGTTATACGATATAACTATAACACAACTTATTCTAAACGCATAGATTATTTAATTATTTTAGTATGCATGTGAACAATAATTTATTTTGATAGTAATAATATTATTTATGTTAATTATATAATTATTTTAGTATTTATGGGTCGCATGGCCTCGTTGGAAAGCCACACGGTTCTCGTCTTATGATTTAGGTCTTGAATCGGTTAGTCTCACCGAAACGATGCACGGTTGCATCGCCTCGTTAAATCATTGCATGGTTGCATCACCTAGGCGAAATGCTCGTACATGTCTCAATATATCTACAAAATAATTTAACTATTGTTTTCGTCTCAAACCTATATAGCACTATGAGCTAATTAAGAACTCATATAGCAATATGAAATAATTAGGAAAAAAATTATTTGATCCAAAATATCTCTTTGGTGAAATTAAATTAAATCCTATAAGATATAGGATTAAATATATAAATAAATATTATTTATATTTAATCCATAATATGGTAAAATTAAATTAAATTTATTAGAACCGTCTCGCCTCGTTAAAAAACCCACTTGCATCGCCTCGTGGAATCGTTAATAAACATATACTAATTGCAAACAAATTTAGACATTTAAATTCGTATAATTAGTATATGATATTAAAATCTATTACATAATAGCAAAATTATGCCTCTTAATTTTTTTAGGCGTTCGTAGTTGGACAATTTAGTAGAGTATACATATGTAAACGTAATTTTAAATTTATAGGATAGAGAAATTCATATAATCCACGAATTATGATTAATTGACTTAATTAAACATTTTATATATAAAATCAAATTCCAATCAATCAATATATATATATATATATGTATATATATATAATCAAATTATAATGATATATTGATATAAAAGAAAAATTTAGAAAATTATAAATAAGAAAAAGTGATGTGATATGTGGAGAGGAGAATGAGTGCTTAGGTGGCTAAATTCTTTGGAATTTGAATTATAAATAGAATTCTTATTTTGACAAAATCAACTCAAATAAATGGCATGCTTGGCACAATGAAGTATACTTTTATGTTTCAATTCAATATAATCGGGACGCTGCATTGTTTAGAATTCCGTGAGGTTCGAGGTAGAATTTCAATGTTAAATTGATGTTGGATTGGAAAATTGTTATGAGATTTTTGTGCTCAAGTAGAGGAGATTTTGGTTATGGTTTCAATTTTAGCATCAAATTATCGGATTGGTCAGAACTCAGAAGTGATGATCATAACAATAACAATATAATTCACATACCCCTAAAATGGAGATATACATTGCCGAGAAGGAATTATCAAAATAATTTGAGTGTGTATCTAAAAGTATTGTGAATAACAAGGGTGGGACATGAGAAAAATTGATTTCACATAGTTTCAAAATCATCATAAATAAATAAAGAAATATAAAAACTAAATCAAGGAATAAGTGTGTGTACTGGTTCTCACGTTTCACTCGAAACTTCCTCCTTCCTGAACTCATTTTAAAATAATATACTGTGGTTTGAAAATCCAATCCGAGCCGATGTAAGTCGATAATTTCTATGTGGTTGGATTTGATTTTTCATGCTTGCCCCTAACTTATATATAGACATTAATAATAGGGGTTCCAATGAAGATTTCTTTTTATATTTATGAGTAATCATTGATTTATTGACTAATCAAGTAATCATCGTACAAAACGGCCAAACTCTAGATGATTAATATCGCAAATTTCCAAGTTTTAATGATTTCAACAAAATATGTAGTTGGAATTGTATCTTTAAGTTCAAAAATGTCTTGCACAATTTGGAACTTGAAAAAATGAATAAACTCGATAGTTTCTTGGAAATAGTTTGACTGGTGAAATTGTCTGCGTGTGGACCTCCTTAACTACACAAACTTATGTTTCCCTAAGTCGAATATTTTTATTTATGCAATATACTCTGCATTAATTTTGTATGCCTTTAATTTTAAACATGAGTACTTGAAAAACAAACGCTATCGCCATCATAAATTTCAATAACTTTTTAGGTACGTGGATATTATATAAGTTGTACTATGAAACTAAATTATATCCCGATTAAGTTGCAACCAATTATTGTATATTTTGCACGATTTTTAATTTATCATAAGAATAAGATCAACACTGTAAAGTGTAAACACGCGATCGATGTGTTCTAACTTCTAATAACACAAATACAAATTACATAAAAGGAAATAAAGTAATGATAAAGTATAAGTAATATATTTATCAAGGATTTTTCATTGTAACCATTTGAATTTGGAAGTATTCAACGTTTATATCATTGGCCTCATACTTTTTTATATATATATATATATATATAAAATTCGTGTATATATGACTAAATTGTATCTGGACTATGTATTTACAACTTTTTGAAGATATATATTGCATAATATGTTTTTTAGGTAATATGTGCATAATATGTTAAATCCTAGCTACTCTATTTTTATTCTGCTAGCCTAGTTATTCACGTTGAAGTCAATAATCATTTGTGCATATTCAATAGCATATCATATCACATATACGATGCCAACTAAAGACTCATAAACAATTTAGAGTAAAATAGAAACATTAGAAATCGTAGTTATATTTAAATATGTACGAGAAGTGCACCCCAAGAGATACAATATTGAACAAAACCCCCTTTCTTGAAGAAATGTTATTGTTGCCATAATTTATTTATCACAATAATACAAGAGATATTGGGATGTAGTTGTAGCGATCCACATTGAATGAGCAAGAATTTAGAGCGAAAGTGAACAGGTCCACACGGCTTAAATTTGTAGCGCAACAAATTGTAACCATTTTTTTTTCTTTCTAGAAATTAAGACTGTTACATATCGCTTGGAATGTTGGACACAGCCACTACACATCATTATGCAGGGAAAGGAAAATTAGAGATAGTGGGGATCAGTTGCATTATTATTTTTCATTTCCAATATGACATTATTTTTCATAATTGATTGCGTGACATGCACTAATAAAATAAAATTACAAATTGAAGTGAGTCAAGAGGTTTTCAGTCTTTTATTTTCTTTAAAGCAATTTTTCACTAGAAAACATAGGTAGGTCCTCTAGTTTGAAACATTAAAAATTCGTGTATCTTAGCCAATGACTAATATTATCTCCCCAAAGTCTTGATGGCTAGTTGAGTTAGGTTTATTTTGACCATTCTTAAACTATATGTTTGCTGCTAATTCGGTCATTCTTCAAGATAAATAGAATTTTGAAACTACCAAACAAACCATCTCATTCCACTTAGTTTGACCAAATGTATCAGTAATTAATAATTCGTTCATGAATTCTATGTAGACGATGACATCGTCTTTTCCCCTTTTATGGTGTATTCGTCAGTATTTATCGTATTTTATTTTATTAATAGACTTGCTAAGTGCATAATATTGTTACCTTGGTTAAATCCAACTCTCAAGTCATGCTACATAAGAAGCGGGGTTTATCTTATATATATATATATATATAGGGGTGGGTTACGGTGCGAAATTTTCATTTAGCACATCTTTTATATGTGTGTAGCACTATCAGTATTACTATTTAGCACAGATTTTAAATATATGAGTTTAGCACATAT
>JAYJMF010000002.1:3183703-3206331 GCA_036873715.1 Salvia sclarea | reverse complement strand
ACGGCTTCGAGCCTCCTTCCACGAACCATGCGCCCATTGACGCTGCCCTCAAGGAGGAATTGAACCACATGGTTCCTGTCTAAATTGCTAAAGTCCCTCCTTCTCCCCATTTGTACTCTTTTTTTATGTAGTTATGGATGTATTGAATGTGGTAGTTGTAGGATATTTATGGCTATTTGTAATTAAATTTTTGTGGGAACTTGAAATATTGAAGTTCATAAATTTGAATTTGAATTTTCATTCAAAATGTTTGAATGAAATTTGTGATTTTTTTTTTTTGCTCCAAGTTTTCGTTCATTTTTTTTCAATTGCTGGCAGATTTTCATTTTTTTAAAATAAAATAAAATTTTGATGATGTTTTGCATTTTGGGGTGAAAATGATGTGTTTCCCTCCTTTTGTATGTAAAAGTAATTAAAGTGAAAAGTATTAATAATAAGCTTAATTGTAGTGGGACCAAATCACTTTACAACTAATTAAAGTGCTTTCTTAAAAAGTGTGCAAAAAGCTACATGTCATATTAGAAAAGACGGAGGGAGTATTAGATTCCTTAGAATAGATATTTTATTTAGGGTTTTATTAGTAGCCTATATATATGACTTGTCAGACGTTATATTAGATGGTTGAATATGAATAAAGATTTGAGTATATTGTTTTGTTCCTTATTGGTATTTTTGGTTTAAGAATCAACGATTTGTGTTCATCGTGTTCTTCCGTGTATTCTATAGAGAATCAACGGATTTTCACTTTATCTGCGTTTGCTTTCGGTATTCTTTGAATCAACGAAAGTATTAGTCTATTACTTCACGTTTCTGTCTGCATCAGTTTCCTAAAAAGGAAACGCCTCACGTTCGGTGGGACGGAGAGAGTATATTATTTAAAGTTGTGTGCATGTGTGATAAATGTTAAAAAGGAAATGACTCAATATTGATGGAACGCCCCAAAGAGGAATATACCTTAAGATCGGAGGAACAGATGGGGTATATTTAATTTGTACTAATAGAGTAGATTAAACTACTATACTTTCACTCTTCCGCCCCAAATAATATATCAAGTTTCCAAAAAGAAAAATATCCTACCACAATTTATGTATATGGCATATAATTTATTATATATAATCAAACATAATTTTAATATTTTACACAATTTATTCCAACTTTTAGCATTTTTTATCAATTCTTTCACAATCCTATGCTTTTTAAAATTATATTATATAGAGATTACTCCATCATTAGATAATTCATTTTTTATGTTATTTAAAATAGTAAATACTATTGATAATATTTATTAAAGATCAGAAAAAATCCATTTTTCATAAAAATACAGGCACATAAGTCAAAATTGCGCAATATTAATTTTTTAAATATGCAATCAACTATGACATCTCCTATCAGACTAATAGTAGTAACAAATTAAATAGTCTTAATTAGTTACCTCTAAAAATAATGATTTCTCTTAAAACAATTGAATGAAAAAATGGAGGTAATTTCTTATAGCATAAACTTTTCAATAAACGAATCATGGTACTTGGCTTACTTGCAAAAGTTTATTAGCGCATGCTCCTAATTCCTAAACGATTTTAAATAAATGTCCATTTTGAAGATAAAATTTCCACATGTCTTAAATTGTAGACAGTGAACTTTGAAAAGTTAAATACAAAAACTACAAAATTGGACTCTAGCGAAACGAATTTCAATAAAAAATTAAAATAAGATAAATCAGAAACATATATCATTGTCACAACTCACAAACAAACTTTCATGTCTCTGTGTCTGCATGAAACGGTTTTCCAGACAAAGATCTCTCGCTTCCAAAAACTGATCATACTATATACAACGTATAACGTTATATATTCATGAATAGAAACTCAAAAGAATATTGCATTACACTTAAAATATATATTACTATATTGGGGGTGTACATCTTACCAATTTTTTATATCCAATCCAATTTGATAAATTAATGATGCCAAGTTCGATTTGAACTCTTTATTCAGTTTATACATTATATGTTTTAAAATTTTATTATAATAAGCAACATATTCCGTGTCAGATCAATAAAAATCGTTAATTTAAATTAGATTTGATACAGATCCAAATATAACGGTCAGTCGTACTAAAATGTGGGGTTGACCTTTTGGTTAATTGTACGAATTTTGTCAAAAAATTTATCGAATTAACGAATCAAATTGCTTAGGAATCTGACTAAAGCGGAACGGCCGTGCCGATTAAATATTTCAGTTTTTTTTCTCTTATCTTTTATTTTACTAATAAAATAGTGAAATATTATTAACAAGTCTATACTAATTAAACATCGTCATATCGGGTTTCCATTCCGATGAAATTGTACAAAACAGACATAACCAAACAATGTTTTATTAATGATGTTTTTTGAGACTTACATAATACAAACTACCTATACCTTTACAAGATTAAACAAGAAAAATACGTAAGGAGTGTGTGTTAGCCTAGTGGTAAGAGGTTAATGCTCGAAGCCAAAGGTCTGGGGTTCGAGTCCTCTGTGACGCGGCCTTTAAATTTTTGCATTAATTTATCAAAAAAAAAAACAAATACGTAAGGCACAAACGACGTCGCTTGTGTCATACTATTTTTTTTTTTTTGAAAAATGTTGCTAATTACATCGTGGCAATCTGACGTGCTCCATCAATTTTTTGATAGCGAAAAATGGACGAAGGGAACAATTATTTTGTTACAAGATTGATAGTTCATAATTTAAGAAGGAAAAAAAAACACATTTTCAGTAATTCAAAATATAAATTTTATTAAAATGGTCATAAGTTTAAAGTGATATTTACTTAACCTAAAATATACAGAGTAGTTATTTTGAAGAAAATATTGGTCACCATTGAAGGGTTTCCAAATGATGCCGAAGTTGTAAAATAGGATAGAAGTCTTCAATCTTAATCTTTATATGATCAAAACACTCCAAAGGGGGTAACCACTGCCATTTTGCAGAAATTGCCAGCGTCAATAATTCATGGGGAATATCATTTTTTTCCCTAAGGTAATTTAATTCAAAAACTATGATTGGTTTCACCTTTATTTAAATCTTCTGATCAATTGGCAATGCGAAGACGAATTATGGTTGCAGTAGCACGTGAATTTACACTATATATAGTACGTAACACTATTACTACACATCATTTGTATTCTTCTCTTAGAAACTCGTGTCATTTATTTTTGGGCATCTTTTATTTCTTGACATACTACTTTTTAAATTGGGGCCCCTCTTCTTTGCAGTTTGTTGGCATGGGATTTGGGTTGGATGTTGTATTTTCACTATTCTAGGCGTTGATTCAGAATTGACGAACTCGGATTGGTTTTGAAGTTGCAATGTAGCTTTTGAATTGACTCAAATATTCTTCATGGTTGTTTAAAAAGAAATATTTTGATCTAGTTTTAATATGTGAAAATTTCAAAGTTTTCAAAAAACCCATGTAACTTGTTGAATACTTGAATTTCAACGACAAATCATTTTACATCATAATTTATAATTATATTTTTAACTATAAGAATTGTTTGGAATTTATAAATGTGATCTGTTATAATAATATGGTGTGAGACAAAAAATTTGGTTCTCGAAAAGGATGAATTAGAAACGATAGAAACTTCTATCGTGCTATATTAACAAAATGAATATAATAAAATGGTCAGACTCAGTTTTTGTGTTGTGATATATCTACAAAAAAAAATTAATGCTTACGTTTTCTTTTACCATATTTTGAAGATCATACTAACGTGCATGGGTGCTATTTCGACCTAAGAGTTGGACCATTAAATGCAATGCAATTTACCCCTTTTAAGTTATAGCTATCACAATATTATTTCTAATTAGGCTCCGTTCTCTTTGATGGAAAAATTATCATGGGAAAATGAGGGAAAAGAGAATATTCACCCTTTAAATTTTTCCTTCTTTTCTATCTCCTTATCTAAAAAAAAATTTATTCTTTCTTCTTCCTCCTTTTCACTCAAATGGAAGGATAATATTATTCTACTTGCAGAAATTTTATTCTTTCTTCTTCCTCCTTTTCACTCCAATGAAAGGATAATATTTTCACTTCTTGCAAGTAGAATAATATTATCCTTCCATTTGAGTGAAAAGGAGGAGGAAGAAAGAATATTTTTTTTTTTAGATAAGGAGATAGAAAAAAAGAAAAAATTTAAAGGGTAAATGTTCTCTTTTCCCTCATTTTCCCATGATAAATTTTCCATCAAAGAGAATTGAGCATTATTAGAGAATATGAGATGAACTTTGGTGAGGATGTACATTCATAGTTGCGAACAACAAATATTGTTCTTTAGTACAAATGATAATTTTTTATTAATTGTGAATAATATTTTTTAATTATAAATGCTACTTTTATTTACCGTGAATAGCATATGTTCCCAGTATACGATACTTTTAGACATTGTCACGAGTTTTTGTAAAATAATATTGATCTTTCATTGGTAAAATAAATCAAGACTGTTCAAGAAAATTAGCCATAAGACAAGATCATAAATTTTATATGTCGGATTTATTTTTAAACACAAAACAACATATGGTTTGCATAATCATTTAAACATTATCTCACAAACTGCAAATTCGAAATAAGACTTAACAAACACCTCAATTAAAAAAAGGTATTATGTGTGCTTCTTTTGTCAACAGAAAATATTAATGATCAATATATGTGCAAAATTATGATTAAAATTATGATTAAAAGAATAGTATTATATAGTTGAGAGGGCCCAACCGGGTTCGAACCGGTGACCTCTTGAACTGCAGTCAAATGCTCTACCACTGAGCTATGGACCCCACATATTAAAATAATAATTAGTTAGAATTTATTCTTTTGTTCCTAAAAAACATAATATATGATAAATAAGGCATCTAGGGGCTAGATAATATCGAATTTTAAATTTTTCAATAATATACTATGTAGGGGTGGGCACAATTTGGTTTAAACCGTAAACTAAATCGGACCAAACTGTATTTATGCGGTTTGATTTGGTTTACGGTTCGAAAATTATGATTTGGTTTAAATTTTTTAAAAATTATGGTTTACGATTTAGGTTTGGTTTTCTAACAATTAAAAACCAAACAAACCGTAAACCGTATTACAATTAAAATAATTAATAAATTATTATTATTATTACATTTATCATTATTTTTCTTTCAAATATATATTATTCTTTTAAAATTTTAAAGAATATAATATAATGTTAATATTATATCATCACACTTACGCAAAAACAAAAAACAAAGAATTAAAAAGAAATTTGAAGACATGAAACGACTTTACTATCTTTTGAATTTTTAATATGATAGTGATATTATATTATTATCAGATACACTTTAACTCATTTAATTTATATATTCGAATGATATGTCTTCCAACTTTTGTTAGTTTAACTTATTTTGAATGGTATCATGCCTTTTTGTTTTGAATGTCGTTAGTTATTTATTTATTTGTATTATTATTGAGGAAATTAAAAAGATGTGTAAACCGTAAACCAAATCGCACCGAACCGTATTAATACAGTTTGATTTGGTCTAATTTAGGTAATCATTCAGTTTAATTTGGTTTACTAAAATTACAAAACCGTATTTTATAGTTTGATTTGATTTTGGTGCCAAATTGCACCAAACCAAACCGCGCCCACTCCTAAATTGAGCTAGGACTAACCGGCTTATCTTTATTTATTTTCATATTAGTCCAATGAAATTTAACCAAATAAAGATTATACTAAACATAAAAATTTATCCGGACATGTATTGCTATCCCCAATGTTATTTGTATGTTGAGTCCAATGCGTGTTTCTAGTAAATTTGCATCTAGAAAAATTCACTAAACATCATTTTCCCTTAAAAATCACTTAATAATTGTAATTAAGCAACTAAACAAACTTTAATCAAACGAGTTAAAGACTCGAAAGTTTAGTAATTTGAACAGAATTGAAGCCCAAACATTGCATCCCATCCCAATTAGGAAGTCAACAACAACGCTCTCATTTTCGTGTCTTTTCCTTTTCTTCGAATTTCCGCAATTCTTGTGTAATAAAAATGGTGGCAAATGGCAATATGCTTCAAAAATAAACAAAAAAAGAGAAAAAAGGGTGGTGGTAGTTTTTTTTTTTCACCAAGAAGGGATTACTTGTTTAATCTTTTTTCTTCGTCGTAGTTTCAATAATGGTTTAGATGAATCTTTACAGTTCATAGTGTTACTGTATTGCGAAAGGGGGCTTCTTTTTTTTAGCTGCTGTTAGTGATAGGCACGCCTGTCAGGCAACTCATCATCATCATTCCCTCCACTTCGCCCCCCTTCTCTCTCTCTAACGCCACTTTCCTCTTTCTCTCTCTCTTACATCACGGATTTCGCCGTCTGTCGGAATTCTTTCATGTATTCTTGAGGACCCATCTTTTTTTTTTTTGGGTGTTTTTTGTTTGATTGAGCTTTAGTTGAGTTGTTAGATTGGATCTGTCTGCGTTCGTTTCGAGTGGTCTCGAGGAATTTCCACCTCCTGCGGATTAAGAAGGTAATTAATTAGCTTAATTGAATCTATTTCTGTTTTCTTATGAACTTCATTTGACGGTTTCAGTGAAGTTCATTTGATGTATGAATGAATGTGGGCGTTTTGATTGATGATAATAATCGAGTCTTGGTGATTGGGGAAGATATAAAATACTAGTAATGATGCATTGGAGACTGTGATATTCAAGATTTTGTTGTGTCTGAATGTTTGAATGTTAGCTGTCTTTTTTTGCTGAATCGATACGAAAAGAAAGGTTTGTCTTTACTCGATGTGAGAGGGCATAACCTTCAAGATTCAGTGCTTCCCAAGAAATTGGAGGAAGAAATTGTTGGAGAATCGAGACAAATTGGAGAAAGAAGTTTGGAAAGAATTCGTATGATGTCAGCAGAGATATATAATTTTTCTGTTTGTGTTTTTTTATGGAAGTGCAGAAAACTTGATTTATTTAGTTAGCATCCTCCGTTGATTTTAATTAGGAGTGATGAAGGATTTAGGGAATCCCTTTCGACCAATATGGATCAAATTGGATTGGGGTGTTCTAGCAAAACTGCAACTTCTGGTGTATGGAACCTTGTCAGAGAGTTCTTGGCATAGATGGTTCGAAAGGCAGAGAAAGAGGTCGAGTTTACAAGATGTATAACTCCTTGGGCATAGTCGCAGATTGGATTATGGATTTGTGCCGCATACCCGCAAGTGAAAGCACACAAGAGCAAAATTTTAGCATGAAGAAAAAAACGTCATTTCAGCGTGGATGTATTTCTGGGTCGAGTTTAGTTGCTTTTATATTGGAAACTTATTAACAGTGCAATAGCTGAAGTAAATGCGTCGAGGGAAGTAGTTATTTCCAGCAGATGCCAGAAGAGCTTGAAGCTCGGAGAAAGTCTACAAGGATACTAGTGTGTTCTTGCAAATAGATTTGGAATTTTGGATTGACTCCCACAATCTCCGGTCTGTTTAAGATGCTTTCAAAGTAGTCGATTGATTGATTTCACGTTCGCTTTTCGGTGAGCCTTTTGAACTTATTTTGATGATTTCACAGAGAAGGCTCTATACTTAGCCTGAAGATTTGGAGTAGGGTCTTATTGGGTTAAATCTGATGAGGATATTGCCATTCTTTTGTATGTTTTAGGGGGTGCTGTGGCTATGCTATTCCATAAAAATTATTTCGATCTTAGTTCATTATTATAAAGTAAAATTTAGAATTATCAAGTGCTATGTCGGTTTTGTGAATTCCCGCACTTTTAAAGTTCTTGTTTTGATTCAGTAGTTGATTTCTTTATTATGAGCAAAAGCATGCTTTTAGAGGCAATTGGCCGTGTTTTTTAGTTTCTTTGGTGCCAAGACTTTGTGTTGCACTTGTAATGCCACTTCGACTTTTCTTTTATTTACGATATTCAGTTTTTATAGTCTTTTTTCAGGCCGAGTTTGTGATCTACAAAGTTGTTGTAGTTGCTGGAACAATATGGCTGTTTCAATGAAGAACTTAGATCCAGCTTTCCAGGGTGCCGGACAGAAAGCGTATCCTCGTGTTTGAATACTTATATTGATTCTGCTATTTTCTGCAAAGTTAACTGTATATCGTATATCGTAGTCTGAAACTTTGATTTCCTACAACTGTTGCTTTTGATTCAGTTAAAAATCAGTATCAAGGCTATGTATTTGTTTCTCTCCTTGACTTTGTCTAGTGGTACTGAGATATGGCGAATCGAAAATTTTCGTCCTGTTCCAGTCCCAAAATCTTCACATGGAAAATTTTGCACTGGAGATTCCTATGTTATTTTAAAGGTACTTACAGTTATTTATCCCTACTCTGAATAACTGAGTGCTTTTTAATTATATTTTAAACGTTTATTTAAGTTTCTTCATGTCGTTAAGATGCTAGAATGCCTAATTTCTTCAATTTTTACATTTTATAATAGCTTGCCTGTTTGCTTCTAGGGAATCACATTTGCTATATTATTTCTTATCGTGTTTAATCTTTAAGTTAATATGAATATGATTATGCTCAACATATCTATCTCATTCTAACCCATATTTTTTTCTGCAGACAACAGCCTTAAAAACTGGTGCTCTACACCACGATATTCATTATTGGCTCGGGAAAAACACCAGTCAGGTAAAGTCTTTATCCAATACTCTGTATTTCTGGACAACATATTTCCCAATTCTAATAAGTATTTTCTCCTGCAGGATGAAGCCGGCACCGCAGCGATCAAAACTATCGAGTTAGATGCAGCGCTAGGTGGGCGTGCTGTTCAATATCGAGAAGTGCAAGGTCACGAAACGGAGAAGTTCCTTTCCTATTTCAAGCCATGTATAATACCTCAGGAAGGTGGAGTTGCCTCGGGCTTCAAGCATGCCGAGGCTGAAGAGCACCAGACTCGTCTGTTTGTATGTAAAGGAAAGCATGTCGTTCATGTGAAAGAAGTAATCTCGTCATCCCTGCACTTTCATATTGACTCTTTGGCAAAAACTTGTGTACCTGTACTGGAGTGTGCCTCTAACTCTTGTCTCTTATGAACAGGTGCCATTTGCTCGATCTTCGCTCAATCACGACGATATTTTTATTCTCGATACAAAGTCTAAAATTTATCAATTTAATGGCTCCAACTCGTGCATTCAAGAGAGGGCTAAAGCTCTGGAAGTAGTTCAGTACATTAAAGATACTTATCATGATGGGAAATGTGAAGTAGCAGCTATTGGTAACTGTGCCACTAATAAGGTGTTTTAGGTCTTTGTTAACTGAGTCAATTACGTATGCTTGAAGTTGCCTTTTCATTTTGACTGCAGATGATGGAAAATTGATGGCAGATGCCGATACCGGAGAATTTTGGGGGTTCTTTGGTGGATTTGCTCCACTTCCAAAGAAATCCATCACCGATGAACCCATGAGTACTGATGCAGTTCCGTCTAAGCTTTTCAGGTATTTAATTTCCTCAACTAGATTTGATCTTATACAATTTGTTTTTAAAAATCTTATGGAGAGGGTTCTGACCATTGTGTTGTGTCAAGGGTTGAGAAAGGAGAGAAACTACTTATCGAGGCCAATACCTGGACAAGGGATTTACTGGACACGTATTATTGCTATATCCTCGACTGTGGTAGCGAAGTCTTCGTTTGGATGGGGAGGAATACGTCTCTTGATCAAAGGAAAGCTGCAAGTAGTGCTGTTGATGTAAGTCTGGCTGCTTGAGTAAAAGATATATATATTTTTTTTAATCTCAGTCCGGAAGTCTTATCTATAAAATTTGTAGGAATTACTGAATAGCGAAGATAGACCAAGAACTCATGTAATTCGTGTGATTGAGGGGTTTGAGACGGTGATGTTTCGCTCGAAGTTTAACTCATGGCCCCAGTCGAACAGCGTGGCTGTGTCTGAAGATGGTAGAGGGAAAGTCGCAGGTTTGTATTATGCTTTATCTCAGCTACGCTTTATTTAAAAAGCTCGTTCCTCTTCTTTGGGTTGCTTGATTGAGTTCTTATGATTTCCTTTCGATTTGATGCATCTAGCACTTCTGAAGCGGCAAGGGATTAACGTGAAGGGTCTTCTCAAGGCAGAAACACCCAAGGAAGAACCTCAACCTTATATAGACTGCACCGGGAATTTACAGGTGATTTGCAAACAGCTGAGGCGGTTATATTCCGTTTATAATGGTTCATCAACCAGCCTCTTATTCTTGTTATATTCAATATTCTCAAAGTCATAATAAAGAAAAAGTAGTCAAGAAAGTAAATATGTAAACGCATAACCTTGTCTACATCGCGATGTACGGGGCATCCACCCAATTGGGGTTTACTAATCCTTAGTTAGGGTTTATTAATCACAATTAGGATTTGATTAGGGCGGAGTATCAATAGAGTTTGGTCAAATTGCTTCCTGAAATGCTTAAGAAGCATACACGACAAAGTTGTCTACTAGTATGGATATTTGCTGTATAAGTGTATGGTATACTACTTCACGGCCATCTCTTCTGTTTCACTGCTTTGAATAATTTGTTACTTTGCTGCTTCAAATTTCCTAGGTTTGGCGTGTCGAAGGTCAAGAAAAGACTCTTCTTTCGGCTTCTGATCTATCCAAGTTCTACAGCGGAGACTGCTATATTTTTCAATATTCGTACCCCGGTGATGAGAAGGAAGAACAACTAATAGGCACATGGATTGGGAAGCTTAGTGTCGAGGTGAAGGAACTTACTGATGATGAATTTTTCCAGTGGTTATATATTTACCAATAGAATTATTGATAATGCGAATCATGCTCTGTAGGAAGATAGGGTATCAGCAACTTCACAGGCGACCAAGATGGTCGAGTCTCTCAAATTCCTACCCACGCAGGCACATTACCTTCCTTTATCATCCGATCACGATTTCCCAATTTAATGCTACTTTCTTTTTACAGCACTAGTACTAATTGTTTAATTTCATGGCCATCTAGGCTCGCATCTACGAAGGAAGTGAACCGATCCAGTTCTTTGCGATTTTCCAGATCTTCATCGTCTTCAAGGTCTGCGAGTCCATAAGACGAACAGAGAATCTTAGGGTTCATATTCTTTTTGTATATCTTTAATTCCGTATAGGCCGTGAAATAATTTCCTCGGCATTTTTTTAACAGGGTGGTCTTAGTAAGGGCTACAAGAACTACCTAGCCGAGAAGGAACTTCCTGATGATACATATACAGAGGAAGGACTCGCACTATTCCGGGTCCAGGGAAGCGGGCCCGAAAATATGCAATCGATTCAAGTAGAACCGGTAAGTACCGAGCTGTACATCTTTTTCTCCTCTTCAGTCAATGCAACCTAGATTCATTTGTTAACTGATTCAGGTGGCGTCGTCGTTGAATTCCTCCTACTGTTACATACTGCACAGCGGGCCCACTGTGTTTACATGGTCTGGGAGTCTTACATCACCTGAAGGCCAGGAACTCGTCGAGAGGCAGCTGGATCTTATAAAGGTTCAAAACTTGCTCACGAATGTTTTTGGTCGGTTGCATAAAAATGTCTATTAGGTTTATATCTCACGTCGGTTTTATTGGGCAAACTACTTGCAGCCAAACACGCAGTCGAAGCTGCAAAAAGAAGGTGCGGAGTCGGAGCAGTTTTGGGATTTGTTAGGTGGAAAGTCAGAATACCCGAGCCAGAAACTTACTAGGGAACCTGAGAGTGATCCTCATCTATTCTCCTGCACTTTGACAAAAGGTATGTCAATTGTCATCTGCATACTGATCTTACAACTTTTTATTTCCTTGTTAATCTGTCTTACTTGTTTTCTTCGCTTTTTTTATAAACTTGGTTCCTGGATTCAGGAGATCTCAAGGTGACGGAGGTGTACAACTTCGACCAGGATGACCTAATGACCGAAGATATCTTCATTCTCGACTGCCACTCCGACGTTTATGTTTGGGTTGGGCAACAGGTGGACACTAAGAATAAGTTGAACGCTCTAAGCATTGCAGAGGTGAGCTTTAGCTCGATTTTCGGCTTCGTTTGTTCGTTCAAGCTGCTAAATTGGAGTATGCTTCAGCATTTATGTGAAGATTCTGTTATGTTTCACTTTATGCTTATTTAAGATAACATACATAATTTATGAAGTTTGGATCTATGATCTCTTCATGTTAAAGATAGTTGATATGGTGGTTATGGTGTTATTTTGTAACAGAAATTTCTGGAGCGCGATTTTCTTCACGAGACATTATCACTTCATGCTCCGGTCTATATTGTTATGGAAGGAGGCGAACCTCCCTTTTTTACTCGTTTTTTCACTTGGGACTCGTCGAAATCCTCGGTAAGTTCTACCACTGGTGACGTTTGGTTTGTGTGATTAGATAGATAAGATTGATAGCATAATTTCCCTTCAAATTCTCCCTCTCCCATCCATGATCCCTCCTTTCTAAACTCTCCTTAAGAACTCCAAACTTCTTATCCCCACTTTTTACTCAAATGTGTGATTAATAATCACACCACATTTTGGTATGATTATTAATCACACATTTGAGTAAAAAGGAAGTGGTGGATTCTTAAGGAGGGTTTAGAAAGGAGGGGTTATGGATGGGAGAGGGGAAATTTGAAGGGCAATTATGCTATAATCTTATCTATCTAATCGGACAAACCCCACGCCCTCTTTAGGTCTCACCTTAGTTGGAATTGGGATCTTTGCTGTACTCTCATTTTACCTCTATGGTTGCAGATGCATGGTAATTCTTTCCAGAGAAAATTTACGATTCTTAAGCACGGAGGAGCTCCGGTGTTGGATGTAAGCTTTTCTTTCCTCTCGTTTGTTCTCTTTTCGATAATGATGTTGGTTCATAGTATATTGAACAGGGGTCAGCCAAATATGCAAAATCCAAATTACTGAAATAAAATATTGTATTCGGTTCGCCTTTTTTCTCGATTTTTTCAGACATTTTGGGTTTTTTCAATTCGGTTCGGTTTTAGCAAAATTCAGAACCTAAATATGAATGCTCATTAAGAGACAAATAGGTGTGCTTTTCACTTTGTTTCTTATATTGACTTCCCTTCACAGAAACCCAAAAGGAGAACTCCCGTCTCATATGGGGGGCGGTCTGCCGCACCGGAGAAATCAAATCGTTCAAGAAGCATGTCATTTAGCCCTGACCGAGTTCGCGTCCGAGGCCGATCTCCGGCCTTTAGTGCTCTGGCTGCAACATTTGAGAATGCCAATGCAAGAAATCTGTCAACTCCTCCTCCAATGGTAAGGAAGGTTTATCCCAAGTCCGTAACGCCGGATTCCGGGAAAAACGCCCCGAGATCCTCGTCTATAGCCGCCTTGAGTTCGAGTTTTGAACAACCACCACCTGCTCGGCAATTCGTGTTACCTCGTTCTAATAAAGGTTTGTTTTCTCGAGTTTTTAAGAATAAGTGTTGCGTTCTTTGTCGGAGATGTTTGTTTGAGATGTTTTCCTCGGCATTGAAGCGAGCCCCGAGGCACCGAAACCAAAACCCGAGCCATTATCCAGGCAGAACTCCATAGATCCGAGTCCCAAGGCCAAGCCCGAGCCCATACAGGAAGATGTGAAGGAGAACGAAGCTGAGGATGAGGAAGGACTCACAGTATATCCCTATGAGCGTCTCAAAACGACGTCAACCGATCCGGTCACCGATATTGATTTGACAAAACGAGAGGTATGTGAAAGATAAAATTAATAGGTTAAAACTGGTGTATATTCGTTTGATCATTTACTTACTTGTCTCCTTCGGCAGACGTACCTGTCCTCGGCCGAGTTCAAGGAGAAGTTCGGGATGTCGAAGGACACCTTTTACAAGCTGCCGAAATGGAAACAGAACAAGCTCAAGATGTCGCTCCATCTGTTCTGAGCATTCTCCCTCCTACGTAGATCATCAACGGTTGCAAATTCGTACGGTATTTTTTTATCTCTCCGTATACTTGCCAAAATGTGATCTTCGTTTCAGAGGTTGTTGCATATGGGATGCATTATTTGTACGCGAAAGGAGCAGAGTTTCTTGGGGGACGACGCTACTGCATTCTTTCCATGCTCGAGATGAGTAGTTGGACTTTGATTTTTCGTGTTTGTGATTTAGTTGCTTGATATTCTTTTTGGTCCAAGGTTTGTTGTGAGCTTGCAATTTTTCCTTTTCCTTCCTATTTTTGGGGTTTTTTTCCTTTTTATTTGTGTTTACATTGTTTTCGGCTATGATTTTTAGCAGAGTGGTTAGAAACCTTGCAAATGCAGAGTTTTTAGGATACGTAGTGAGCAATTTATCTGAAGTGTGTACAGTTTTTATGTAAACCAGTTCACTCATTATTTGACTATCCAATAAAAGTGTGTTTCTTTTATGTCTGTGACTTATATTTTTATGTTATGTATATGAGAGAAAAGAGAGTAATTCTACAGAATTGATTGTTCTAAGTTTACAATTACATGCCACTTTTTTTCACTTGAAATATTAATGATAAATTATCATCTGTTGCTACGATTTACAACATTCCACAATGTAAGTCTCTAAAGGGAACCGGATGAAGAGGTGGAAGCAGGGGCAGATTTTGCAGGCGGTTTGTGGTGCTGTTGGAACTGCGGAATCCAATCCTTCAACCTCTTCACTATCCCTTCTTCCTCTTTCTCTTTCCCCTTTCTCTCTCCAACATCACTCCTACTCTTCCTCATCCCTCTACTCTCCGACGACGACGCCGACTCCTCCCCACCTTCATCCGCCATTAGCATCTCCGTCCCCAGATACAACACCTCCTCTTCCGCCGCGGCCCCTACCGGCACCTCACTCCTCCTTCGTTGCCCCTCTGTTGCCGCTGCTCCCGTCTCACCAATGTCCGACACCATAATCTGGTGCTCCAGCCGGTGCCTATCCCTATCCCCCTGCTCCCCCAGCCGCTCGTCTCTCCTGCTCAAATTCCAGGACAACCTCCCGCTCCTCCGTCGCCGCGAACTCCACCCATCGAACGACGACCGCCGCCGCATGTCACTCCCTGATAGCCGCGAACTCCTCCCGCCGCCCCTCTCCCCGGCGGAGGAGTGCCGGGTCGATCCGGCGGTGGTGGGGGCGGGGCGTGGTGTGATCGGATCGGTGCCGGGCCGGTAGTTGTGGAGGGCTTTGTGGCGGTTGCTGCCGTGGCAGTCGATTAGGAGCACGTCCTCGGGGCGGACGCGGTAGCGGCAGAGCGGGCACGTCGAGTGCTGGTCGAGCCATGTGTCGACGCACTCGACGTGGAACGCGTGCTTGCACTTGGGCAGGAGCCGGAGGACCTCCTCGGGCTCGAACCGGGTCAGGCAGACGGCGCACTCAAGGCCGTCCTTCTGGCCGCGGAGGGAGGCGAACCGGAAGAGGGGTAGCTGCTGGATCACCTTCCGGTTCACCCCGGAGTCGACCCGGGCGAGCGGGAGGGTTGCTCGGGAACCGGCCGCGGTCTTGCAGCGCTGCACGTAGAGGAGGAGCATGAAGGTTATCGTGAAGACAGCGCTGATCGCCGCCACAATCACGGTCGTGCCCGGCTTGAACACGGGCGCGGGTGTCGGTTCTAGCGGCGGCGGCGGAAACTTGTAGTAATATTCGTCTTCCTGCGCGATTCTTCTGGCTGATGCTGCTGTTTGGATTGAAAAAATGAGGGAAATGCAAAGCCCGAAATTCGGCACGCCCATTTTGGGGCATGAATCAAGGAATCAGGGATTTGCAAAAGAAATAACACAGTAGATGAATCTTGAAAATTTAATGGAAATAGATGGTCGAATTGCATATCTTTCTCTCTAATTCTAATAGGACAATATTTCCAATAGTTTGATCATGCAAAAAAAGGTGAAAATGAACATGGGGGTGGTGGTGGTGGGGTGGGGTGGTAAAAGGATAGGATGTAAGCCTCAAGCATAGTTTAGAATTCAAATATATGACACATGGTTGGTGTTACTAGTGTGACATGGCTTCTACCATTAATTAGTTTGCCTTGTATAGTAGTGATTTTCTTCATAACATTTTTTAGCTTTCACTTCATAAATCGTACACACCAATCCCTAAAATAAGATAAGGAAGATCTGATGCTGCCTCATAGATAGGTGGAGAGATTCATGGAAGTGGTTTTCGGCTTATTTGTCGGTTTGTTCATGCCATTTATAGTTATGAGGACCTATATTTTTGCCTACACATGTATAGCAACATTGACAAATATTTAAGTGGAACCATCTATGTATCTTCCAAATATCACTTTGTTCATGCCAAATCGAATTATTTGACGATTATTTTGCTCTATTACTAGTTTGTCTCGACTTAGATTTTCCGCTACTATCGGTGTAGACTATATTATATAGCATGTAATTTGTATTGATTTGAATAATAATTGATAAATAAACAATTTATTTCTTCCACTTCCATCGATTTACAAATCGGGGAAGCAAAATTGTCATGTGATTTTATTTCGACTCATGAGTTCAATTTTTTTGGAACAAGATAGAAGATTTTTCAAGTTTTCGTAGGAATGGGCTGGGCCTAAAACCCACAGGCCCACTACTGGATCAAGGGAGTTAACATTTTCTTTATCCAAAGAATGATCTCTTTGTTATTGAGAAGGCTGAAAAACTTAGAAACGAACGATAATGGAAGAACATCAAAAAGAGAAGACGAAGAGAAAAAGAAGAATCGCGATGAAGAAGAAGAAGAAGATGCGGAATGATCAAACAGTTTTTCCTTTGCTGTTAGCATCCTTTTGTTCGAAACCTCACGTGGAAAGAGCCCTAACTAAGAAATGTTTGAACAGGATACTTCTCTCTCTTCCGCACTTGCATTTGCCACCAATCCTCGCGTTGCTTCCCTCCCTTTTGGAATCTGAGTAATTAAAAAATTACGAGCCTGTTGAAAATCTACCCTTCTTTTTGTTGATTCTGTGTGATGTTGTGTGTATTGATTCGTGCGTTTGCTTTGTTTGTTGCTGCAGCTGTGCTGAAATCGTGTGTAAAACTGCGGACATTATAGGCTCTGCGTCTCTAGCATTGCTCGAGATGAGTGAGCAGATTGCTGCGGAAGATGAGATAGTGAAGAAATTGATCACACTGTGCAGAAATTCGGAAAGGGAAATTGCGATTGCTGCTTGCAATGCTGTGTTGGATTTATCTGCGGGGTCGGTTGGAAGACAGCGGCTGCTTGAATTCGGTGCTATTGAGAATTTTATGTGAGTGTTTTGTTTTCTTTTGGTTAAATCAATGAGAAATAATGATACGTACTTTCTAGTAGAGAGGCAAATTATAAACTAACTTCTGTTTAGTGTTAGTTTTGGTTTGTTAGAGATGCTTCATATGGGGAAATTCATTGACTTTTATGCTTCAGAATTGGTTGATGACTGAGATGATCAAGAGTATATTATTAATGAAGTAGTATTAGTTGCGTTCTGTTCCTAGTTCAGGCTCTTATGTTTTGAGGATATTATTTATTAATGGCTCTTAGGGTGTTTAGTTTTAGGGTGAGTTTTCTTGGCTTAAAAACGACGTGATGTCTTTGAAATTTATAGCTGGTCAGGAAGAGATGCAACGACATCTGAAAAATGTTGATGGGGTGTATATGGTGCAAGGTTTTACGGATTTCACTTAAAAACTGGATGAATTACAGATTCACCTAATCATCACGAGCCAGGTTCTATTTGAAGAGATTGCTGCTTATATGACTTAAACATCTTTTAGTCTATGCTTGATGCAGGGAATCAAATCTCCTTCATCAACAGTTGGTATTGCTCCTGATACGACATTGTTGAAAGAAGATGAGCAATCAATATTGCTTCTTCAAGGAGCAACTACACTTATTAACTCTTTGTCAGTTGAACAGCTGCAGCTAATACCAACTGACATTTGTGAAATGTTTTTAGTGCATTTAAGAGGACTATTGAGAAAAGTGCATAGAACGAGGTTGTATAGCACTTCTTCAACAGGTTATCAGGGAAATGAGTTCTTCGCAAGTAGCGTCAGAGTATTTAATTTGGTTGAGAGTGTTTTCAGGCTATCGGTTAATCATGGTCTGCCCCCAGAATCCGTGGATCTCAAACATGTAAAGAAAGGTATTTTTGGTTTGGGGAAGGCTAGTATTAAGTCGTTTTTATCTGAGGTTTGGGAGGTATCTCCTATGCTTATAAGAGATGCATCAGAGGATTCATTGAGCCAGGGTGGTATTTTCAATCCTTTTCTGCAGTATCATCGTCTGAAAGAGGCAATGCCTTCTACTCTCCCTTCCATGCTAAAATGCTTTACTTCTTGTCCTGCCATTGCATCAGATGAGCTAGATATAATTCATGTTATTGAGGAGATAAAGGCTCATCTTGGTTACCCGATAATTTACAACCAGGATATCCGTGTGGTGAAAACACAGCCCGGAGAACGAGAGGTGCACTATTTTCAGGAGCAGCCAGAGTCTCGCATCTCCATTTCTCCTCATATTCTGAGTTTTGTTGATATTTTAGAATGTGAAGAAGCATTTAAGAAGGGCTACTCAATTGCTCTACGTGGTATGGAATTTCGCTGTCAAACAATTGCTGTAATTGCAGATGAGTTGGCATCTCTTTTTGGGCAGCCTTCGGCCGGTGTCAATATGTACCTAACACCATCTGGTTCACAAGGCTTGGCTCGTCACAGTGATGATCACTGTGTCTTTGTATGCCAACTTATTGGTGTGAAAAGATGGAAAGTATATCGTCGGCCAGATTCCAAGTTACCTCGCTTGTACGAACCTTGCTACAGCCTGCATGATTTGGAGGATGAAAGTCATGCACACCAGCAGATTGTGCTAAAAGAAGGCGATGTTTTATATATCCCAAGAGGTTCCCCACACGAGGCAATGACCGATGTGGATGATGATGACAATCCGAACACCCCCAAATTCTCCTTGCATATGACTCTGGCTATTGAAATCGAGCCTCCATTTGAGTGAGTCCTTAATTTCATGCATCAATATTATATTATCCAAAATTTAAGAATCTTACTAGATAGTATTAAATGGTTCTGTAGAATTAGTTTACAAGAAAGCTTATAATTTGTTGCTGTTTCTAATAATAGGTGGGAAGGTTTTATGCAAGTTGCGCTCTATAGTTGGGATAATAGACAGAGAACATTACGGTGCAAGTCCGAGGATTCTGTTGAATCGACTCTACATTTGTTGTCAGTGAGGCTGTTGAGTATTGCAATAAAATTAATTGGAAATCTTGATCCAGCATTGCAGAAGGCTTGCTTGGTTGGCGCAGTGCCGTTTCCTTTAGACACTACTAAAGAGTGGCTTGATAAAAATCAGAGAAAAACCTTTGGCTACTTGATCAGTAGGATCACCAGTGAATCTAAGTTCTCGGATACAGCTTCACATCTAGAAGCAACGCTAGAGAAAAATGAAGATCCTTTTGAACATTTAAGATGGATGAGGCACCTCACTCACGAAGGAGAGGACATAGAAAGTTTGTCTAATTTGAGTATACCATTGGCAGACAGCAGGTACCTGTTCGAGCTATTGATTCAGCATAGGGATATAGCAGAGGCTGCTTTTGTGCAGGTCCGGTCTAGATTTTGTCGTGAAGTAGAGTTCCGGGATGTAGAGCTACGTTACAATATGCTGCTTGAGAAGTACAGGAAGGTGAGGAAGCAATACGCTAACGGGATGCTCTCACTCCATTCGGCTCTACGCAATGAAGCTGAATTTCCTTTATAATGACACATGACTCTGATTTTCACTCCCCAGCCTTACACAGTTACACCTTGCTACTTTTTCATATATGTACAATTATGCATTTGTGTCATCTTTTGTCTTTGGCTATATATACTATTCTTTTTTTTTTTTGAAAAGTTAGGAAACACTGATAAGTGATAACAGAAGAATGTCCTGAACTTAGGTTACATATTTGATCACCATTAAAATGAGTTCGGAGCATATTTGGTGTTTTGAACTTGACCTGTTACTGTTAGAGATTGATCCATTTCTGTGCTTGTATAGAGTTTTGACTTTTGAGTGATTAAAATTAGTGCCATCAAAGGGGCAAAATTGGGCCGGGATTGGTGCCTTGACTTTTGGGCCGAATTGACCTCTCTAAGACCACTTTTATCAGCGGCCACAGCATCAATATGGTCGACCACTTTATTTTGGAAGCAATTAAAAATAAATAAAAATTGAATTCAAGAGACCAACCAAAGGTCGACCCGACACCAAAACCAGACCTGATGGTCTCTCTCTCAACAATTCTGTCACCTAGGAATCAGTTGAGCTGTCCATGCGGACCTTGTGGTCTCTCTCTCATATGTTGACATGTGTCAATATTTGAATTGTTTTTCAATATATTAAAATAAAATTATAATTTTTATATATTTTTCTGTATAATTTAAAAATATAACTTAATCCAATTTTATGGCAAAAATTCGAAATCATAATTGAATGTCTTGTGTTTCTAATTTTAGTATTAGATTGTTTACTTTTCAATATAGTATTTTAATTATTGTACCAATTTCTCTTTCAATTTCGCTAGTGTTTTTTGTGTTGTAGTCTTTTCCCTTTCAAGTGTGTTTTTGTTATCACGCTTCTATTTAATTTTATTGCAAATGTGTTTTGTCATTACGTTTCTATAATTCTAATTAATTTTTATTAGAATGAATTAATTTTAAATAGATAATAATAAAATAATATTATAATTGGATAATTGGAGTGGTCGTTGATAAATCACAAAATTAGGAGTATTATATAAGAAATTATTATAATTACTTCTAAAATTTATGCAAAATGCATGCAACTTTAAAATTAAAAATAAATTATTTTTATTAAATAATTATTTATCGCACGTCGCTCGAGAACAGAACTAGTTATTGTTAATAAATCTATACATATATTAAATGGGACTCGATACCAAAAATAGTTTCCCGCCAAAAGTTTCCCCCTTATTTTTTTTATATATTTGATTTCACAAAAAAAAAATATCATGTAATCACTAAAGTTTCATTTAATCTTGCTAATCTATAATTTGACGGACAGTTTCATCCAATATAAAGGAAAGTCCAACAATTATAGCCCAATTATAGCCCAAGAATTTTAATTCCCCAAATTTTGTGATCTCAGCAATTACAATCCAACAACGAGGAGTTACAAATTTGATTCCATTTATATGTAATGAACCAATAAATACAAAATTATATATGTAAATTGAATAATTAAAAGCCAATTAGCAATTAAAAATGGGAAGTCAACTTCGTGTAAATCATTATAGAAAAGGGACAATAATAAAGCTAATATAAAAAGGGACAATTATGTGAAGCAAATTAGGCCATTTATCCGTCCAATAATAATGGTAATATAAAAAGGACAATTGAAGGTGAAATTTTTTGGAATTCCTAATAATTAAGCATGCATTCTTACAAAAGTTAAACCAACAAATCCCTACAAATATGACTTTACATATCAATACCAATACCAATACCAATATTATACACAATAATAACACAGTTAGCATTTGTCACTCTATATAAAGAGATCACTCTCCTGCATTTATCTCAACTGAATTCCATCTTTCGTTGCTATCTCATCTTCATTTCCCTTTTATTTTTTATCTCACAACACATCAATAGAAATGCCTCCAATGTGGACTCTTATAAAAAATTTGGAGCCTGCAAATGCAAAATCTGCAATCAAACTTCGTTTGGTTCGTACATATAATCGCACGGAGAAAAACACACACAATGTGATAAGTGTCGAATGTGTGTTTCACGACCAAGAGGTAACTAGAAAATTATAATTTGATACCATGCAAAAGTGATAATAATATATTTTTCAATCATTTTAATACTATATTTACCCTTTTTTGCCAGAGTAACAGAATCCATGGAACAATCGAAAAGAGATTGATCTCTAAATTTGAACCTATGTTGGTAGAAGATGGTGTTATTGCACTTAAAAATTTTCTGGTTATGCATAACAATAGAAACATCAAAACTACTTCCAACATGTACTACATCAAGTTCATATCTACGACTCGTGTAACTGCACTTCACGAGGAAGCATTCCCACGACAACTTTTTAGTTTCAAAAGTTTCAAAGATATTGCATCCTTTGATAAAGTCGATGATAGCTTGCTATTTGGTAATATATTGAGGATCATATTATATATATATTATTCAAATCAGAGATTCAAGTTTGCAACATCTACAAAGCTACAAAAGTTTGGTTGAACCACGACTTACCTGGGATGAATTCCCTAAGATCAATGTTTGTTAGTATTTTTATATTGTTTTTTGCTGAACTGTTAAGATTAAATAAAAGCATGATTAATTTTTTATGCATGAATGTTGAAGTTTTGTTCAAGATCTTGACAATCATGTTCAACCAATTCTAAGTACTATCCAGCAGCTTTGTAAAGCACAAGAGGTACAAGTGTATACTATTTTATATCATAAACAAATCACTCTTTCAGTTCAAAACTATTAAATTAACTGATTATATCTATTTTTTAAGGATAATTCTTATTGGATATATGGTACAATTGTGATCGTTGAGTATAAGGGAGGATGATCCTATTTGAGCTGTAAAAATTGTCCTAAAGGAGTAACAAAGTTGGACAAAAGGTTTTATTGTCATAAATGCTGCAAATATGAAGGTTCTGCAAAGATGAGGTAAAA